>VXBP01002284.1:0-36984 GCA_013400115.1 Rhinopomastus cyanomelas | reverse complement strand
CCTCCTTCCATGACCTATATGCTTTCTTCTTCTTCTTCTTNCTCTCCTCTGCTGCCCTTGGACAGAACTCAATGCATTCCAGTTGTTCTCTCACATAGAGGGCAACTCCTCCACCCCACCTTGCTGACCTGTCCCTTCTAAAAAGGATGTAGCCGTCCACGACCACATTCCAGTCATGCGAGCTGTCCCACCAGGTCTCCGTAATCGCTACCAAATTGTAACCGCCTGACTGGACACAGATTTCTAACTCCTCCTGCTTATTCCCCATGCTGCGTGCATTGGTGTACAGGCATTTCAGGGAGGGAGCTGAGCGCTCCGATTTCACCCTAGGACAGCGGGAGGTCATCTGTTCTTCCTTAAGATCAGAGCTGTGCCCTACTGGTGCTCGCCCATCAACAATCCCACCCCTCCTCGAATCTAGTTTAAAGTCCTCTGAATGAGCCCTGACAGCTCCTGCCCCAGAGCCCTTTTTCCTCTCTTGAGTTAAACCCCTCCCATTTGTATCTGCTAAGCCTGGTGTCTGAAAGAACCCAAAGCCCTGCCTGTAACACCAGTCCCGTAGCCAGGCGTTGATGTACTCAATCCTTCTATTCTGGCCCATGTCCTCACCCCAAAAAGGAAATAATGAACAGAATACAATTTGTGCCCCAGAGAGTCCTTTTATTCAGATTTTTTTTTCCCCAGATACTGTGGACTCCATTACTCCAGATAAAGTCCGAGGTTTAAGGGATATGTTGAACAGCAGTGCGATGGATATCATGTACTACACGAGTCCTCTCTACAGAGATGAGGTGAGTGTACTTTATGGAAATTTTACTAGATCAGGATCTAAAGGCTGAAACAAACTGAACTTCAGGTATGTGAGTAAGGTTTCCCTCTGAGAGAGACCCTACATTTTCTGTCTGGGAGACCCTACAGTTTCTCTTTGAGAGACCCTACAATTTCCCTCTGAGAGTTTCCCTCTAAGAGTAACCCTCTAAAAGAGACTCTATAGTTTCTCTTTCAGAGGCCCTACACCTAGTTTCCCACTGAGAGTCCCTATACAGTCCCTATACTTAGTTTCCCTCTGAGAGTCCCTGCACTTAGTTTCCCTCTGAGACACCTTACAGATTCCCTCTGAGAGACCCTGCACTTAGTTACCGTCAGAGACATCAGTTACATAAGGACTACTAACACTTTACAAGTATGTAATGATCCGTAGTAATCAAAACACAAAGTTGTAAGAGTGAGAAGAGTAGCAAACCAGCAAAACCCACCATCTCTAATTATTTAGAGCAGAATTTGCTGGCTGAAATGGGTCTGTATCAGCATTTTAGAAATGGGAAGGTTATGCTGCTTTCACACATCTCCATTTCCAGAGCAGTGAGAGTCCCTTGAGATGAGGTTCTTCCTACCTCTAGCAAAGTCTGTGGACATTGTTCATCCCATTTCTGTCAGTCCTGAAGTCATGTGAGATGGTAGCATGTGCAGATGTTCTGAGCCAGTTTTAATGAGTTAATGTGCTCTTGCGTGTACTGGGCACTGGTAAGGCCTCCCCTCTAGTACTGGGGGCAGTTCTGGGTCCCTCACTTCAAGAGACTGAGGGGCTAAAGTGACTCCAGAGGAGTAATGAGGCTGGGAAAGGGAATGGAGGAAAGGTCTGCTGAGGAGAGCCTGAGGGAGCTGGGGGTGTTTAGTCTGGAGAAGAGGAGACTCAGGGGGGACCTTCTCTCTCTACAAGTCCCTTGTAGTGTAGTGGGGGTCAGGCTGTTTTCCCAGGCAGCCAGTGCCAGGATGTGAGGGCAGGGCCTGAAGCTTCCAGGTAAACGTTAGGTTGGATGTTAGGAAGTCCTTCCTCCCAGAAAGGGTGATCAGACCCTGGAATGAACTACCCTGGACAGTGGTGGGTCTCCATCCCTGGAGAGGTTAAAGGACACAGTGGCTGTGCCCCTTAGCGCCCTGGTCTGCTCGATATTGTGATGTTAGATCATGGGCTGGGCTGAATGATCTCAGAGGGCTTTTCCAGCCTCACTCTTTCTGTGATTCTGTGAAAAGGAAGAGGACCCTCAGTTACTTGTTAGGAGACTATTAGCATATTGGATGCTGCCATCTAACATTCCTTTACTCCCTGTAATGTGTGCAGTGTGACCCCATTAATCAGAGGGGGAAAGCCTTGAATAAATGATAAAGTAGCCTGTAAAACATACAGTGCATCAGCCCAGCAGCATCCTTTGATCATCACTGGAAAGCCCCTCAGAGGGGTGTTTTAGAATTTGTTTCTATAGCAATTGTAGGATTTTTTTCTGGATTGACTGTGTCTCGAGTAATGGTAAGATTTTTGCATGCTTGGTGCTCAGATTTGGCTCCTTGAGGAGAAAGTTTCAAAGTTTACCTGTGAATGTATTTAAAGGCTGGACAGTTGGGTGGGGAGAAATGGAATTAACTCTAGCAAGGGTAGTGTAGAGTCTGACATCTGAGCAAGAATAACCCCAGGGAGCAGTACAGGGTGGGGACTGGCCTGTTGGAGAGCAGTGTAGCAGAAAGGGGTCTGGGGGTCCTAGTGGACAGCAAGTTGGCCAGGAACCAGCAGTGGGCCTTGGTGGCCAAGAAGGCAAATGGCATCCTAGGGTGGATCAGAACAGGGGTGGTTAGTAGATGGAGAGATTCTCTTCCCCTTTACCTTGCCCTGGTGAGACCACATCTGCAATATATGGTGTCCAGTTCAGGGTCCCTCAGTTCCAGAAGGACACAGAGCTGCTTGAGAGAGTCCAGTGCAGAGCCACAAAGATGATGGAGTGGAACATCTCCCTGATGAGGAAAGACTGGTGGAGCTGAGTCTCTTGAGCTTGGAAAAAAGGAGACTGAGGGTTGACCCATTAATGTTGATAAATGTGAAAAGGGCAGGTGTAAAGAGGATGGAGCCAGGCTCTGCTCAGTGGCTCCCAATGATAGGACAAGGGGCAATATGTGTTAGCTGGAACAGAGGAGGTTCCACATCAATATGAAAAGGAACTTCTTCACGGTGAGAATGACATAGCACTGGAAGGGGCTGCCCAGAGAGGTTGTGGAGTCTTCTTCTCTGGAGAAGCTTAAAAGCTGTCTGGCCATGTTCCTGTGTGGCTTGACCTAGGTAATCTTGCTGTGGCAAGGGGATTGGTCTGGATGATCTTTAGAGGTCCCTTCCAGCATTCAGTGATTCTGTGATTCAGTGATCATTCATTAAAATGAGATGGGTGTGAGTCCTGTAGACTTGCAATACAATTTTAAACCCTAAACTACCTAATAACAGATCTAGGAGCCTCTTAAGCTTCCAACATCAGCAATAGTGGAACCAAAAGCTCTATCTCACATTGCTCTCATTGCGAAGTCCATGAGTGGGAGCTCCCAGTTTCTCTGCTGTGTTTTGGGTTCCTCTGTTTGTTACACAACTGAGGCCGGTGTGAACTTCTGTGAAAGTGATGAAAACTCCTCTGGAAGCTCTAAAATCTTCTTTAAACTGCATTAGAGGCTTGGCATGTGTGTCTGCTTCTTATGGGAAATGGATTACCGAGTAAAGTTCAGGTATGATGGCCAGCATTGCATGAGGAATTCAGCTCAGTGTTCAGTGGAACAGTAGGTTTGCAAGTACATCATCATCCCTCGGGGATGGGAATTTACTCCAGTGTGCTCTGCATGTTGCAAAAGAAAAGTTGTTCTCTACAACTACTTTAAAAGAGAGTGTAGAGAGGCAGGGGTTCGTCTGTTCTTCCTAGTGGCCAGTGTTAGGATATGCGGAAATGGCTTTAAGCTGCACAGGGGAGGTTCAGGTTGGATATCAGGAGGAATTTCTTTGCTGAAAGGGTTGCCCAGGCAGGGGGTTAAGTCACTGTCCCTGGAGGTGTTTGAGGGAAGGGTAGCTGCTGTTTTGGAGGACAGAGTTTAGTGGTGCTGGTAGGGCTGAGAAAAAGTTGCACTTGATAATCTTGAAGGTCTCTTCCAGCCAAAACTGTTCTGTGGTTCTGTGAACTGTTCTGGGAAGTCTTTCACACATGAAATCCTAAAATCCTGAAGAACAAGTTTCTTAAACGCATTGTGCTGCAGCCAGAACATTTGGGGAACAGTTTTTCTTCTTGTTCATTCAGCCACAGGGTTTGTGTTCTGCCAGGGACTTGTTAGGGCTACAGTTTATCATTTGATTCTGCCCGTTTGGTTGTGTAAAGCTTCAAGTCAATAGTTTTTTCATATATTTTTCACCTTTTATTTCCTCTTTACCCACAGAAGGGAAACTTGGGATGGTTTGGGGTTGGTTTGGTAGGGTTTTTTAATCATAATTCTTCATCCCATTTTATTTTCCATAACCTCATTTTGCAGAGTTTAAACACCATTGCTTTAAAAATGTGGAGGGACTTGGTATGAGGGACTCTAGTAGATAGTACAAGAGGCATGGGTTCAAGCTAAAAAAGGGAAGATCGAGATGAGATCTGAGGCAGAAATTCCACCCGGTGAGGATGCCGAGGCCCTGGAACAGGTTGCCCAGGGAGGCTGTGGCTGCTCTGTCACTGGAAGTGTTGAAGGCCAGCTTGGATGGGGCTCTGGGCACCCTGGTGTGTTGAGAGGTATTGCTGCCCATGGCAGGGGGTTGGCACTGCGTGAGCTCTGAGCTCCTTTCCAACTCAAACTGGTCTGTAAGCGGTCTTATGGAAAAAGTTGAGGGTTTTCTCATGTTTCACCCTGGAGCTGCTTTGTGGCCCTTTTTCTCTGAGTGCCATTCCAGCTCAGAAATTAGCCTTGCCTTCAAGCATTCACATGGGCACAGGTTGCTCAGAGCTGCTATTTCTGTTCACCAACTCTGTTCTGTAAGTACTATGGGCACTCCTAATCCTTCCTATCCAGAAATCCTAAAACTATCTCAAATGAGGCAAATTCAACATCACTGTGCCCCTATAAGGTAGATTGAACAACAAGACCTTATCACCCTCAACAGCTACCAGAAGTGACACTGTAGAGAGGTGGGTGCTGGTCTCTTCACAGGTCATTAGAGATGTAACAAGGAGGACTGACCTCAAGCTGCACCAGGGGACAGTTAGTCTGGACATTAGGAACAATTTTTTTTCACTGAAGGAGTAGTCAGCACTTGGAACAGACTGCCCAGGGAGGGGCTTGAGTCACCATCCCTGGATGTACTTAAAGATCGTTTAGATGTGGTGGTGCTCAGAGACCTGGTCTAGTGGTGACCTTGGCAGAGTTGGATTAATTGCTGGAATTGATGATCACAGGGATTTTTTCCAGCCTGAATGATTCTATGATTCACCTCACAGCACTCAACAGTGCTTTGATAGGAATTTTTTTTCTACCTGCAAGGATTTTCCCCACGTCTTCAAAGCCTTTGAGCAGTCTTTAAACAACTCGTTAAGGGATTTGGGTTACCACTATGATGTTTCAAGGGAGAAGCAGCTTCATCCTATCAGCTTTCCCTAGAGATAGCAGGGAGCAGTTTCAGATGTAGCTGGATCACTGCAAAGCCTTACAGGAGTGTGGTAGATGACCTCCTCTCTGATTTCAAGTCTAGTGTCTTCTGCAGGGTGGTAGGAGAGGATCCCAAAGGTGCCTTCAACTTCTGCCATGGAATGTGATACCAGACAGGGATTAATAATTCACTGCAGCCTTATGAGCACCTCAGGGTTCAGTGTGGAGGACATACTCGGACAACATCAGCTGTGACACTCATGTCTGGCTGCAAGTGGGTTGTGCTGTGCAGATCCTCATGGATAACCATGAGTAAAAGCAGGGGCCTCATCTGAGACAGCATCTTGTGTCCAGTCCTGGGCCCCTCCGTTCCAGAAGGACAGATTACTGCTTGAGAGAGTCCAGCACAAAGCCAACAAAGATGATTGAGGGAGTAGAACATCTTCCTGATGAGGAAAGGCTGAGGGAACAGGGTCTCTTTAGCTTGGAAAAAAGGAGACTGAGGGGTGACCCCATCAATGTTGATAAATGTGGAAAGGGCAGATATCAGTAGGATGGAGTCAGGCTCTGCTCAGTGGCATCAGACAAGGGGCAACAAGTGTGAGCTGGAACAGAGGAGATTCCACATCAGTATGAGAAGAATCTTCTTCCCAGTGAGGGAGACAGCAACAAAGCCCCAACCTGAGGGTGTGCTGAGCACTCCTTCAAATTCCCTGGAGTTTTACCATGAGCCAGCAATAGGCTTTTGTGGCCAAGAAGACCAGTGGCATCCTGGGGTGAATTAGAAGGGAGAAGGAGGTTCCATTAGTATTTGGAGAGAGGTTCTCCTCCCTCTCTACTCTGCCCTGGTGAGACTACATCCGGAATCTTGTGTCCAGTTCTGGGCCCCTCAGTTCCAGAAAGACACAGAACTGCTTGAGAGAGTCTAGTGCAGAGCCACAATGATGAAGGGAGTGGAACATCTCCCTCATGAGGAAGGGCTGAAGAAACTGAGTCTCTTGAGCCTAGAAGAAAGGAGACTGAGGAGTGACCCCATCAATAATAATAATAATCTTTAATAATAAATGGCTGCAACAAGGATTAAAAACACTTAATTGTTGCATGGTAAATTCAGTGTTGTCACCTTCATTCTGTTGTTAAGTGCTTGTTTTACTGATCTTCACTGTGCTGAATTGCAGGCTAATTGTGATTCTAGAAATTATTGGTAGATGTCTTGGCAGAAAATGCCTTTAGGACAAGATAAATACTATTTGCATCCATCATCTCTATATCTGTAAAGGTTTAGCTCAAATATTGCAGTAGCTTCAGAAGATTAGCAGGAGATGTTTATAGATTTGCTTCCACCACAGCTGAAGATCCAGGAAACATGGTGGGTATTGAGGAAGAAGCTGGGGTCTGGGCCCTGGTGGCTGTGGGCAGGATGTTGGAGGTGCATTACAGACTCTTGGAAACCAGGGAGAACACAGAGTAATGCAACAAATTCCCTTGGGCAGACTCTTTGAAACAGCTTGATGATTTGCTCTTACATTAAAAAGGAGAATGAAGGGATCTCTGAAAGTTACCACAAGGGGGTGGTTGGGGCTGAGAGCAGCCTCAGACTACACTCTTGAAATTCAAGACAAGTATGGGCTTTTACTAGAGCTTTCATCCCTCTGGGAGGAGGTTTTGCACTGGAAATGTCCTTCTCTTACCCCTTTCAGCAATAAAAAGCAGTTAATTGAAACGAATAGTCAAGGAGCAGCTTGGCAGCACTTTCCTAGCTTCTTTAATTCATTTGATTGCCCTTGAATGGGCAACTGGGTCTGGTTGAGAGGCGTTGCTGCCCATGGCAGGGGGTTGGAACTAGATGATCTCTGGGGCCCTTCCAGCCTAAACAATTCTGTGATTCTGTGAATGTTCTCTCAACTTTATTGATACATTACTGAATCTGCTTGAAGCTAAACTTAGTCTTGAATGCGGTGACTTGGTTAGAAAGGGTTAGACTCAACTTTTCACTGCGAAAACACTGAGGTCTGGGCAGATCATTTTTGAGTAGCTTCACTAAAACATGGAGCCATTGCTGTCTGTTCACATAGTTAAGTCTCATTCTGGCCTCTCATCTGTTGTTGTGACACTCTTCTGGCTCCCATCAGCAATGCTGTTGGGAACTGTGACAACTGTTATATTCTGGAGGGTCAGCCGTCTCACCAGCTCCGTATGCTGTGCTGGCATGTTCATTGGTTCACATGAATCAAACACTCCTTGTCTTTGCTTTTATGGCCCTTTACAATCCTCTCTGGACCTGCAGGTCTTTTTAAGGACCTTCTTCTACCTCCAGTTGGCTCACGCACCCTCCTCTTGCATGACTGCTGAATTTCAAATGAGTTTGCACTTTCTCCTGAAGCTCTCTTGACATTTAGAGGGAGCTGCTTGTAAAACTCCCTGTTCTTCACATCTCCTTAAAATCTCCTTTCCCACAAAGCCTGCAAAAGCAGTTGTGCTATTCAAGCTGGAGGGGAGCAGAGGTCAGGCTTCCTGCACTCCCTTTTCAGCAATCTTTGGGGTTTTTTTTTCTCTTGGGCTTCAAGCTGTTTGTGTGAGAAGATTGTCCAGTGGCTGAGGGTCCTGTGGAGACGGCAGAAAGAAAGGACCTCTGAAAGTTACCACAAGATGGTCATTTGGGCTGAGAGCAGCCTCAGAAGAGGACAATCATCAGAGGCCAAGAGGAGGGTAAATGTTTTTGTTGGCTTGAACAGATTAGAGTTTAGGACTGGAGTGTAATATCCAAGGTTTGGGTCGTTGACTATTAGAGAAAAGTGGCACCAGCTCTGTTTTTCTTCAATATTCAGCCTACAGGGAGTTTGAACTCTTTATTTTCTATAAAAAACCCTACTAATTGACATAGAGCTGAAAATGCCATTTTCTACCCTGGTGCTTGCAATGAAAAGCACCTTTGACCCCAGCAATCCACCCAGCAGGAGGAGCAGGAGATGAAGTTCTTCCTCCTACCTGAATCTCCTTGGTGTAGGTTTTTGAAAGGTGTTTGTCCACCTGGCACACGACTGCCTTCGTTCTGTTCCACGAGAAACAGACCGTGTTGGTTTGTGCTGGTGTCTCACAAGGCTGCTTCTGTGTCAGAGGAGGCATGAACAGCTGTTTGAGGTGCTGGTGCCAGCAGTTTAGAGGTTTGGTTTTTTCCAGCTGGGCACAGGATGGTGTTAATTCTCTGTGCGATATGGCTTTAGCTGGGACAGCCAACAGCTCTAGATGCATCACTGCATCCCACCATGATCCAGTCATTCAGGCTTACCCACTACCCAAGAGATGATTGGAGACATGGTCGTTCAGCCCCTATTGTGTCCTTACAGCTCCTTCTCCTGCCTGAGATAACAGCGATGCATCTCATCTGCCTCCTACTCCCACCTTGTCTGTATAATACAAACACTTGCCCTTGCCACCAGGATTCCCAGACAGGTGGGATGGGCTGTTATTTTTTGACTTCTTGGAAGCAATGTGCCAAGCAAGCGTGAAACTAGTTTCAGGAGGGGACTTTTTTGCCTGATCAAGTCCACCAACCCTATTCCTTGGTCCACAGCCTGGGTTTTTTTTGCTTCCCATCAGCTCACACAGTTCTTCAAGCATAAAGACCATCCTTTAGAATCACACAATCGTCATGGCTGGAAAGGACCTCCTGGATCATCAAGTCCAGCCCTCATCCCAACATCTCCCTAACCCCTGGACCATGGCCTCAAGTGCTCTAAGCTACTCAATTTTTAAACATCTGCAGGGATCAAGACTCCAGCACTTCCCTGGGCAGCCTATTCCAGTGCCCAACCCACTCTCTCAGTAAAGAACTTCTTCCTAAGATCCAATCTAACCTCTCCTGACACAACTTGAGACCATCTCCCCTTATCCTATCATTATTAATTTGGGAAAAGAGACCAGCACCAGCCTCGCTACAACCTTCTTCCAACCTTCCTCTGCCTTTAATCTGGTGCGCAGTGGGTGTAGAGCGTTTAACCTCAGCTTGTCGGAATATGGGCTCGTGGCTTCTGGGCAACTTGATCCTACAGGCTTGGGTTTCCTGTGAGGAAGATTTCTTGGCACAACGTCAGCTGGTAAAAGGAGCAGCAGTCTGCTGGTAATCCTCTTCATGAAGGAAAACTGAAATGTATTTCCAGAAGAGCTTCACAGGGAGGCTTTGCCCTCTGGGACCAAACGAGACTATGTAGGAAACTCATCCATTTCTTGGATGCTGCTCTATTAGCTAGTGTCAAAGGCTCTATCTGAATGTCTGTGCTTCTACCAGCACTGATCAGGTCTGAAAATTTGATAGGACTCTCTCCCCAGGCTGAGGATTTTGTAGTTTTTCATGTCACTGATTAGGATTTGCCACAACATTCAGCAAAAATTCGGTTGTGTTAAAGGCTTCAGGCATTGCTGAGTCCTGTTTTGTTTGTATTTCATGTGAGGATTTGCAATGGCTTGGAACATTTGGATTCTGCCTTAAATCTTTGGTCTGTAAAAGGTACATAGGGAACATTCCCCTAAAGATCAGAACAAGGAAAAAGGACTTTCCTGAGGAAGAAAGTAGGATCCGTGAAAGATTTTCTGTACCTTTCCTTCAAATATTGCCCTGTCCCCAGAGTGATACTAAATGCTGTAGTAGGAAGGTCAGCGAGGAGGGGCTTTCAGAGGGCTATTTTTTGAAGAAATGGGAAGCATTTCTGTTGTTATGGTGGTTTGATGTGTTCAGTTACAAGCATTTCCCTGCTCCTCTGGGAAGAGGAGAGGGTGATGGAGCGGAGCAGAGCAACCAGTAGATTGTCAGAGCAGTAAACAAGGTCTGTGGGAGCAGCTGCGTCAGTGGAGGGGAGTTTGGGAGGGGGCAAATAACTGCTGCCATATTTATTCTTTTGGGGGATATTTGAGCTTGTCTAGTCTGTAGGAGAAGCTGTAGGAGGTGGTTTTATGGGTAGGGCAGCAGCTCTGGGAAACTCTAGCCTTCCTTTGGGGACCTCCAGAGGTCATCAAGTCCAACCCCTCTGCTCAAGCAGGATCATAGAACCTACGGCAGGTCACTCAGGAACTCATCCGGGGGTTCTTGAAAGTCTCCAGAGAAAGAGACTCCACAACCTCCTCGGGCAGCCCATTCCAGTAGTGGAGTTCTTCCTCACGTTGATGTGGAAATTCCTGTGCTCCAACTGACACCTATGTCCCCTTGTCCTATCACAAGGTACCACTGAAAAGAGATTGTCTCTTTCTTCTTGACACCCAGCCCTCATGGATTTATAGATAGTAATTAAGTCCCTTTGTAATCTTCTCCTCTCCAAGCTGAAAAGCCCCAGGTCTCTCAATCTCTCCTCGTAAGGCAGGTGCTCTAGTCCCCTAATCGTCCTTGCGGCCCCTTGTTTTGTTCATTCCTCAGCACATCACGCACAGGGTTCAGCGCATGGATTCAAGTGTGTATCAGGCACTGGGGCAGTCCTAGTGCCGTTCATATGTACATTGGGTAATGATTCAGGCTCTTGAAAACTCAAGTTCAAATTACATGTACCATAGTTTTCATTTCCTGCTGCTAACGAGAGAGTGATTTGCACTCTCTGAGGGAAAGTCTGATGATGAGAAGCTGAGGGAGCTGGGGGTGTTTAGCCTAAAGAAGAGGAGACCCAGAGGGGACCTTCTTCCTCTCTTCAGCTCCCAGAAGCAAGGTTGTAGTCGGGTGGGGGGGTCAGGCTCTTCTCCCAGGCAACTAGCAACAGGACAAGAGGACAGGGCCTGAAGCTGGCAAGGGAGGGTTAGGCTGGATGTCAGGAAGCCCTTCCTCATGGAAAGGGCAATCAGACCCTGGAATGGACTGCCCAGGGCAGTGGTGGAGTCCCCATCCCTGGAAATGTTTACGGACAGCATGGCTGTGTCCCTTAGTGCCCTGGTCTGGCTGATGGGGTGATGTTAGGTCATGGGCTGGGCTGGATGAGCTCAGAGGGCTTTTCCAGCCTCAGTCATTCTGTGATTCTGTAATTTCTTGTTTGTCCTCCTCAGTGCCTGTGCTCCATTACCGGGATGAATTACACAAGCAAAGCTGCCTAGTTTTTTTTCATTTTTTTAATTGAGTCCTTCCTAAATTTTGCTTTTTTCAATGTTTCTGCCTCATTTTTATGCAGATGTACTCTAGTCTGGGATTTGAAGCACTTAATCCTCTCAGACTGAATTAATTGTTGCAGAAGTACTGTAGGATGAGCCTGTGATGCCTGAGAACATCGTTATGTTTCTGGGTTTTCCCCCCCAGAAAAACTCCTAGAAATCTATAACCTAGAAATTTAGAGCAAAATTGGGTTTTTATATCAAATGTAGTTGGACTTGATCTTAAATTTCTTTTCCAACCTAAATGATTCTGTGATTCTATGAAATATTCAAGTGATCATAGAATAGAATAATAGACTGGCCTTAAAGCTCATCCAGCCCAACCCTGCTGCAGAGAGCAAGGGACATCTGCAACCACAACAGGTTGCACAGAGCCTCATTCAGCCTGACATGGGATGTCCCAAGGGATAGGGCATCCACTGCCTCTCTGGACACATGATACCTCTGTGTGTCTCATTTCTGCTGTTTCTCCTCCCATATCACTGGAGAATGAGGCTTTGTTCCCTTTGCAGTGTCATTTGACCCCGATTCCTTTAGAGGGATCTCCAGTAGCTGTGGTGTGGTGTGAAGAAAGCTGCTGCATCTTCTTGTAGCAAAGTGGTGGGCAGAATAACAAAAGACTCAATGAGTTTGAGGATGCTTTATGATGATCCAAAAGCAATTTAAGGATGTTCCCATTTAGGCTGTCACTGTAGTATCTGAACACGTCCACTTGAGTGGATTTATCTTCCCAGTCTCCTGTGGTGAGGTAGAAACACTGCTGCTCACTTGGATAAACTGAGGAGAATGTCTCATCTAGGCTTGTGTGCGAAGCTTGCTGCAGAAACATGGAGACGTGAGTTGATTCCAGATCATCTCAGGCTCCTTCCAGCCTCCTTGGGTAAATGGTTTTTTTTCTCTGATACAGGAGAAAAATTCAGTGCTGTGAAAAGGTAGAGAAACAAGCAGTAGGAGAAAGACAGCTCCATTACTATGCCAAGGGACTGCTGTTGCCAGCAGCCTGCTACTGCTCACCTCAGAGGATGCTGTTAAGTACTTCAGTCACAAACAGTCGCTTGTTTAAGGGTTTATTTATATATTTATTCCTAGCAGAATCACAACCCTGGACTTCAGGAGGGCCAACTTTGGCCTTTTCAAGCAATTGCTAGGGGAAATCCCATGGGACAGGGCACTGGCAGGTAAAGGGGCCCAAGATAGCTGGTTAACATTCAAAGACCACTTTTTTGAAGCACAACACAAGAGAATCCCAACAGGAAATAAGTCAAGGAAGGGAGCCATAAATATGAGAAGGAACATCTTCCCAGTGAGGGTGATGGAGCATTGGAACGGGCTTCCCAGGGGGGTTGTGGAGTCTCGTTCTCTTGAAGTGTTTAAAAGCTGCCTCGATATGTTCCTGTGTGTCTTGATCTAGGTGGTCCTGCTGTGGCAGGGGATTGGACTAGATGATCTTTTGAGGTCCCTTCCAGTCCCTAATGATTCCATGATTCTATGATTATTTCAAGAGAACATCTTGGTTTGTGTAGTGTAGCAGCTCTAGGGTCACTGCATGACCTGTATGGTGGTTGATGCTGGGTCTGGAGGGGAATAGATGTACATCGCTACAGCTGCTTGAAAGGAGGTTGTAGAGATGCCAGGGTTGGTCTGTTCTCCCTTGTGGCCAGTGATAGGATATGGGGAAATGTCCTTAAGCTCTGCCAGTGGAGGTTAACATTGGATGTCAGCAGGAATTTCTTTACTGAAAGGGCTGTCAGGCGCTTGAACAGCCTGCCCAGGGAGGGGTTTGAATCACCATCCCTGGATGTATTTAGGAGAAGGCTAGATGCTTTGTGGGAGGGCAGGGTTTAGTGGTGCTGATAGCGCTAGGAAAAGGTTGGACTCGATGTTCTTGGAGATCTCTTTCAGCTGAAACAGTTCTATGATTCAGTGATGGTCAACTGAGCTGTTGGTGCTGACTGTAATATGTTGCTCATCTTCCCAGCCTGAGTGAACAGTGCATCAGGCTTGAGAAGCAGGTTGGTGTTGTTCCTGAACATACATGAACTAGGGTAATAAGGTGTTGATATTAATTTTTGTCCCCTCATGCTCTTGAAACAGTTGGTGATGGGACTGCAGCAGGAGCTGAACCGCCTCTACACCCTCTTCTGCTCCCGGAATCCCGAGTTTGAGGAAAAAGGAGGGAAAGTCTCGATCGTGTCCCACTCGCTGGGTTGTGTCATCACCTACGACATCATGACTGGCTGGAACCCAGTCAGGCTTTACGAACAGTTGCTGCAGAAGGAGGACGAGGAACTTGAGGACAGTTGGACGAGCTATGAGGAGCAGCGTTTGCTTGAAGAACTTTATTTAACTAAAAAACGGTAATGCATCCCCTTCTGATTATTAAGAGAGAGAACCACATCCTTAGATGACGCCCTTTCACCGTTTCCAGAACCTACCGTGGCTCTTACCTTCCGTAGCTGATGTTCTTCTGCTGGTGCTTGCTGAGTGATAAATGCTGTAGGCAGTGCTAATAGGACCTCTAAGTCCATATCCTACAGGCTCTCCTGAGCCCAAGCAATTAGCAACTTCTTACTGACCAGATACTTAGGGAGCAGCTTATAGCCAGGAAGGAGAAGGTCAGGCCATGAGCCCTCCAGATACTGAAGGAGAAACCACTGAAATTCACAATTCTGGAGGAAAATGAGACGTTTTCAGCTAGGCTCAGCTTGGAAATTGAGCTCCTCTGGCTGGATACTAATGTTGTGATTCAGTTTTGAGGTTGCTGTGCTGCTGTGGATCATTTGCCAGCTTCTTCCTGCTGCCATCTATGAATGTTCATGCTGTTGGCAGTAAGAAGCAGTGTTACCCACTGTGAAAAACAGGATCTCTACTCCGGCATCTCTTGGGTGTTGGTAAGGATTCACAGTGTTAGACAACCTTACAGATCATCATGCTATGTCCGCAGTGTTAAGATGACTAACCTGGATATTGAGGTGCTATGAGACACCCATACAGGAAGAATCTAATAATAGTAGCTTGAGCTTTTCTTGGGGGACATGAGGACAAATCACGATCACATGGTTCATTTGGTTCTTTCATGAAGCTTCTCTTAGTATTGATGGTGTTTTGGGAGCTTTGATATAGATCTCCTGCTTGAAGTCACGATGTGTGGAATTAGGGGCTGGTACAGGAAATCGCTGTCAGCTGCAAGGCCACGTTCCTCCAGTGCATTGGTGACAACTTCCTGATGCAAATGGTGGAGGAGCCTACTAGGAGATGAACGCTGCTGGATCTTGTACTAACCAAAAAGGAGGGACTGGTTGAAGCAGTGAAGGCTGAGGGCAGCCTTGGTTGCAGTGACCGTGAGATGGTGGAGTTCAGGTTCTCATGTTGTAAGAACAGAATAGCTAGCAGAACTGCAACCCTGGACTTCAGGAAGGCCAACTTTGGCCTTTTCAAGCAATTGCTAGGGGACATCCCATGGGACAGGGTACTGGCAGGCAAAGGGGCCCAAGATAGCTGGTTAACATTCAAAGACCACTTTTTTGAAGCACAACACAAGAGAATCCCAACAGGAAATAAGTCAAGGAAGGGAGCCAGAAGGCCTGCATGGTTAAACAGGGAGCTGCTGGACAAACTCAAGAGGAAGAAGAAAGTCTGTAGGTCATGGAAGGAGGGGATGGCCACTTGAAGTGATTATAAGGCTCTAGTCAGAGGATGTAGGGATGAAACTAGGAAAGCCAAGGCCTCCTTGGAATTAAACCTTGCAAGAGAGGTCAAGGGCAACAAAAAGGGCTTCTTCAAATATAGAGCAGGGAAAACTAACACTAGAGGTAATGTAGGCCCCCTGCTGAATGGGGTGGGTGCCCTGAAGACAGAGGATATAGAGAAAGCAGAGATACTCAACACCTTCTTTGCCTCTGTCTATGTGTCTGGAGGCTGTCCTGATATCAAGTCCCAGACTGCTGAGGCCGCAGAGGAAGTTGGGACAAAAGAAGAGTTTGCCCTGGTTGATGAAGACTGGGTTAGGGATAAGTTGAGCAAACTGGATGTACACAAGTCCATGGGTCCTGGTGGGATGCACCCGCGTGTGCTAAGGGAGACGGCAGGAGTCATTGCTAGGCCACTCTCTTTGCTAAGTCATGGGGATCGGGAGAGGTGCCTATGGACTGGAGGACAGCAAATCTCACTCCAATCTTCCAAAAGGGTAAGAAGGAGGACCCAGGTAACTATAGACCGGTCCGCCTCACCTCCATCCTAGGAGAAGTGATGGAGCAATTTATCCTTGATGCTGTCTCTAGGCACATCAAAGACAGGAAAGTCATTAGGGACAGTCAGCATGGCTTCACCAAAGGCAGGTCATGCTTGACCAACCTGATAGCCTTTTATGAAGGCCTAATCAGATGGATAGGTGATGGCAGAGTGGTGCATGTGGTCTGTCTTTACTTCAGTGAAGCATTTGACACAGTCTCACACAGCATCCACACAGCCAAACTGAGGCAGTGTGGACTGGATGATTGGGTAGTGAGGTAGATCGTGACCTGGCTGCAGGATAGAAGCCGGAGAGTGGTGGTCAATGGGACAGAGTCTATATGGAGGCCTGTATGTAGTGGAGTGCCCCAAGGGTCGGTGCTGGGACCAGTCCTGTTCAATCTATTCATTGATGACTTGGATCAGGGATTAGGGTGCACTGTCAGCAAGTTTGCTGATGACACAAAGTTGGGTGGTGTCACCGACACCCCTGCAGACTGTGCTGCCATTCAGAAAGACCTGGACAGGCTGGAGAGCTGAGAAGGGAGAAGTGTAATGAAGTATAGCAAGGGTAAGTGTAGAGTCTTGCATCTGGGCAAGAACAACCCCAGGTACCAGTATAGGTTGGGGACTGACCTGTTGGAGAGCAGTTTAGGAGACAGAGACCTGGGGCTCCTGGTGGACAGCAGGATGGCCAGGAGCCAGCAATGTGCTCTTGTGGCCAGTGGCATCCTGGGGTAGATCAGAAAGGAGGTGGTTAGTAGATCGAGACATGTTCTCCTCCCCCTCTACTCTGCCCTGGTGAGACCACACCTGGAGTATTGTGTCCAGTTCTGGGCCCTCAGTTCAAGAAGGACACGGAGCTGTTGGAGGGAGTCCAGCACAGAGCCACAAAGATGATGAAGGCAATGAAGCATCTCTCTGATGAGGAAAGGCTGAGGGAGCTGAGTCTCTTGAGCTTGGAAAAAATGAGACCGAGGTGTGACCACATTAATGTCTATAAACATGTGAAGAGTGGGTGTCAGGAGGATGGAGCCAGGCTCTGCTCTGTGTCATCTAATGAAAGGACATGGGGCAATGGTTGTTAGCTGGAACAGAGGATGTCCCACATAAATATGAGAAGGAACATCTTCCCAGTGAGGGTGATGGAGCATTGGAACGGGCTTCCCAGGGGGGTTATGGAGTCTCTTTCACTCAAGACGTTTAAAAGCTGCCTCAATATGTTCCTGTGTGTCTTGATCTAGGTGGTCCTGCTGTGGCAGGGGATTGGACTAGATGATCTTTTGAGCTCTCTTCCATTCCGTAATGATTGCGTGATTTGATTCTATGATTATTTCAAGGGAACATCTTGGTTTGTGTAGTATAGCAGTTCTTGGGTCACTGTAGGGAATAGATGGTCTTTCGAGCTCCTTTCCAATCCCTAATGTTCTGTGATTCTGTGAAGGGAAGTAAGAAACCTAATTGAGTTGGTTGTTCAGTATGGAGAAGAGAAGCCTCCAAGGAAAATTTAGCGTGGCCTTTCAGGTCTTAAAGGGGCTGATGAGAAAGATCTTGTCATAGGTTTCAGCAGGGGCTTCTTTGCCAAGACAAGGGGTTATGGTTAAACTGGAAGAGAGAGACAGGGGAGAGAGAAGGGAGAAGTTGTTACTGGTGAGTGTGGTAGAGCCTGACCCAGGTTGTCTAGAGAGGTGTCTAGAGAGCCCCATCCCTGCAGCCATCCCAGGTCAGGTTGGACCTTGATCTGAGCAACCTGCTCTGGTTAGATGTGTCCCTGCTCACTGTAAAGGGTTGAATAAAGCTTTTAGATTATGTTTAAAGTCCCTTTCAATCCAAACCTCTCTGATTTTGAGTTTCCAATGGTGTAAGGTTGGGAAGCACATCGTGGATTTCTGGAAATGCTCATGGTACCCATGAGCTCCAGACTTTTTTCTGTTCAGGATGGCAGAGTTTAGACTTCAGATATTTCTTTATATAAAGCTTTTGTTGAGCTTGAGCAAATGTTCTCCTGCTCCAAAGAGGTCATAGTATTCTAGCAAAGGGATCAAGGCAGTTTTACCAGAGGATGGGTTTAGTCTGTCTCCCAAGGAACAAGGGACAGGACAGGAGTAAATGGCCTCAAGCTGCACCAGGGGAAGGTTAGGTTGGCCATTAGAATAAACTTATTTCTTTCTGGAAAGGGTCCTCAGGCTTTGGAATAGGCTGCCCAGTAGGAGGTTGAATTGCCATCCCTGTCTGTGTTTCACAGTCATGGAGATCTGGAGCTGAGGAAGAGGGTTTAGGGTGGCCTTGGGACAGTTGGGTTGATAGTTGGACTCAATGAGCTTGAAGGTCTTTTCCAACTTGAATGGTTCTGTGATTCATGAGAGTGTTTTATATGGTAGCTGCTTTTTTTATTTCAGACTGACAAGAAGAGCAAATAACCTTTTTTAATGAAAGGTAAAAGGGTGAGACACTGTCCTCCAAATACCTCCAAGAGCAGAAGGCTCTAATGCTTGGTAGTGGAGTTTTCTATGGTTTTGCTGTTCTGAAAATAAACAGCAAACTCAAAAAACCTCTCAAAACAGAAGTGGTGATTAGCTGCTAAACCACCAAGGAAACACGCGGTGACTCACCTGCTCCTGAGGAAGGAGGGGAGCAGGTGCTTAGAGTGGTGAACAGGGGAACTGTCACATCTTGATAGATTCTTTCTGTGGTCTGAGAAACAGGATTTTGTGTAAATTGATTCTTAATCCGTGGGGCTGCCTCCAAGAAATACTGACACCATCACTCTCTCTTCCCAGCAGACAAAAACTGTTGGACCCCACAGGAATGACTGTTTGGATCAGAGAGGTTAACGCTGCATTTTTTACTGGATCTCAGAAAGATCTCTATTTTCTAGGTTGAGAGAGATAGAAGAGAGTTTACAAGAGTTAAGGGCTTCCACCATATCAAAACCACCTGTCTTAAAATTTAAGGTATGTACGTTCGAGAGGGTTTTTTTTATGGACTATTTCATTTGCTGTAAAAAGACAACTGCAATCTCAGTTACTCTGCTTTTTCTTTTAATGCTTATGTCCACAGTCATGATCTTCATAGAGTAATTTGAGTAATTTTAATGCGTTGGTTGAAGTGTCTGTGTGTAAACGTTTCACTCTATGCATAGATCACTGTTTATTACAAATAGATATCTTTAAACCTATAAATAGTTAATATCATATGACATACAGAGATGTTGGAGGGTAAAAGCTGTTTTGCAAATTATACTAATAGAGAGGTGTGGCAAATGCTGTTCCTCAAGGGTCACTACTTGGACCAGTGCTGTTTAACATCTTTGTTAGCTAGACAATGGAATTGAATCATAGAATGTGTTGGGTTGGAACAGACTGCAAAGGGCATATAGTCTGATGCCATCACTCAGCGGACCAGGTTGCCCAGACCCACAGCCAGCCTCACCTCGAAGGGCTCCAGGGCTGGGGCCTCCACCACATCGCTAGGCAGCCTGTTCCAGGGATCCTCCACCCTCAGATTCAAGAACATTTCCTCATGTCCAGCCTCAGTCAGCCCTTTTCCAGCTTCAAACCCTCATCCTATCATTCCCTGCCCTTGGGAACATTTTTCCCCGTCTTCTGACAGCCCCTTTCAGAACTTGGAAGGTCACTGTAAGTCCCCTCAGAGCCTTCTCCAGGCTGAACAACTCCAGCTCTTAGCCTGTTCCCACAGCAGAGGTTCTCCAGCACTCTAAGCATTTTCATGGCCTGCTCTGGAGATGTTCCTACAGGTCCTTGTCTTTCTTATATTGGGGCCTCCAGAACTGGGCACAAAAGTATATTTTCAGGTTGATTCATACATTCCAGAACAGGAGATCCATAAAGGTCAGGAAATGGACTATTTGTAATAGTGATGAACGTAATATTTGTCTTTAATACCTCTCAAGTACAAATGCCAGGTTGCCCAAGGAAGTTGTGGCTGCCCCATCCCTGGAAGTGTTGAAGGCCAGGTTGGCTGAGGCCGGCAATACCTGATCTAATGAAGGTGTCCCTGCCTATGCAGAGGGATTGGAACTGGATGATCTTTAAAGTCCCTTCCAACCCTGGCCATTCTATGATTCTGTGATTAATCACAGATCTTAAAGGATTTCACTTCTACTTTGTTAACAAAGCCATTTTCCTTGGAGGCTACTTCTAACCTGTCACATCTCTGAGTGAATCTGATTGAATTTCCTCCAGCAGTGGATTTTTCTCTTCTAAATTGTTTGGATATGACAGTTAACATGAGTTACTTTCAATCTCATGATGAAATAAATTGCTTGCTAATAAGCTGTACAAGTCACTTGAATTTCTTATCACTGAGGGGAAAGGGCATTTTCTAGCTTCTTGGTGGCATGAACAACCCTTTGTGGTTGCTTAACTGTAGGCTGAAATATTAAAACTTGACATGAGAGAGGAGAGGACAATGTAGATTATCATTTCTCAATTCACCATTTGTCTTCCCTTCTGAGTTCAGAGGAACTCCCAGAAGCCAAGATCAATCTTGAGACATAAAAAGGAAACTAACTATAATTCAGTTTATCAGAGCCTTCTCCTTTTCATCACTGCTTAAAAGCATGGGTCACTCTGCTATCTCTATCATCAAGGAAGCTAGAGTCAGGCTGACACTCCTCCAGCTCTGCCAAGGATTGTTCTTCACTCAGCTGTGTTTAAATTAGAAGATTTGTTTTGAACAGATGCTTTTTAGAGAGGAATCAGGAAAGAAGGGGAAGAAAAGAGGACTGTCCATCCAAGTAACTGCTAGGTTGTATTCCATTGTGGTGCATCTTTTTTACTGGAAGAAACATGTTTTGTTTCTGTGAAGCTTTATGGTTTTGACTCCTACTGCTTGAGTAACAGCTGCAGAGGAGGAAGAGAGAGGCTTTGCATGAGTAGCCAAGGGAGGATTTCACCAGGATGTTGCTGAAGGACAATTTCTCATCAGCCAGCCAGTCCAGCTGAGTGAGAGTCACCACCATGCTGAAGGAGAGCCAGCTGCTTTGTACGTACCAACTACCTGCTCCTTGGCTCTTTGTGGTAGAACAGAGCTCCGGTTTGATCATGAATTGCTTGATGCACAGACTACTTTGGTCTGTGAGATGTAGGAGACCAGAGTCTTTGGTCAGTGCTCATCTTGGGCTCTATTGCACAACACAACAGGCGTGTACGGATGAAATGACAGCTAACCACTGCCAACAGGTTGCTTCTTCTACGGGCTGAAATAAATAAAGCTTCCCTGAGAAGTCCCTAGAGTCCTTAGTCCTGTGTAAAGCAGAGATAAGCTTGCTTGGTGTGTTGAGCAAGCCCAGAGGTAGCTTTTAGGCAAGGAAAGTGCAAGAATAAATGCAGCAGGTAACTTGGTTGGTATTTAACACTAAAGGAAATGGTGTGTGAGATTGACTGACCCTTCTAGGAGGAAAAAAACCCACTGAATTTGAAAACATGGAGTGTTTTGTACTTTAGCAATTTTTGGAACAAGGCACCAGAATGGGAACTTGAGGGTGAGGTATCCTTGTTCCTCCTCTACTTCTGTGCACAAATGAATAAACTACACATTGGGAAGAGGAAGGCAGGAGGTACCATAGTTGCCCCCTAGAACTGAGATGGAAATTCATTTAAATCTGGACAAGTCAGTGCAGCCTAAAGTGCTTCAGTCTTCCTTAGCTCTTCTCATGAACCCGGGTTACAGAAACTCTACCAGAAGAAGCTCCAGCATCATCTGATTGATGTCAGTGTTGATAACAACTATCACAATTTATTTATAAGGTAGTGTTGATTTACCACACGTACAAGAATTATGAGAGCTTGATGGGATGCTGACAAGGAGCCTTACGTGAGAGGAGGAAACTTTTAAACAGAACATGAGAAAGTTGACCCTAATAGGTCAACACAACACCACTCAGCTAAATTCCTCGTGTGATACTGGTATGAGTCTGCTCCACAGAATCACAGAGTTATTGAGGCTGGAATAGAGTCCCCAATGTGTCTCCTTTTCTCCAAGCTAAATATCCCCAGCTCCCTCAGCCTCTACCCTAATGGGTAGCCTTTCCCTCCAGTCCCTTCCCCAGGACCCACTCCAGCCCCTCAATCTCTTTCTCGAAGTGAGGGTCCCAGAGCTGACTCCAGTACTCAAGGGGAGGCTTCCCCAGTGCCCAGTATAGAGGGAGAATTACGTCCGTAGTCCTGCTGGCCACACTATTGCTGATCCATGCCAGGATGCCTTTGGCCTTCTGGGCCTCTTGGGCACCGTACTGGCTTCTCTTCAGCCAGCTGTCACCCAGGACTGCCAGGTCCCTCTCTGCCAGGATGTTCTCCAGCCTCTCATCTCCTAGTTTGTAGCTGCAGGGGACTTTTTGTCTGCCAAGACTGCAGAACACTCCTGGGTGAAGAATTGGGTAGAGGCTGCTGCAGAGGTCTGTGTTTCCTCACTCTAGGAGGATGTGTTGGATCCTTCAACACAGAAACATAGATACTGAAGGCTTTCTGTGCCTTCTGTTTGAACATCACCACTAACCAGCATTCCTCCCTCCAGACACTTGCCTGGGCACAGAAGAGCTGCACTGCCTCACTTCTGGCTTGTTCAGCCTTTTTTCTCCTAAAACCTTGTGAAAATACTGCAGTCCTAAACTGATTGGATGACTGCCTCGACTTGTTTCATATACAAATAAATTCATTAAGGCTTGTGCTTATGAATCATACCCAGGAGGAAAGGGCTGGCCTGAGTATTAAACTTTTCTCCTCTGTTGTTAAGCATTTCCAGGATTATATATTAAGAGCTTCTAGGAGAAACACCCACATTAATAAATGTTTTCTAGAAAGATTTTAGTCCTGTACTAGGTCATCTTTAATACTCAGTGTACCTTGTTTTTCTACATCCTCAGTGGCTCAGGGTGGTGAAACAAGCCGCTGGGTACTTGTTCAGTGTTAAGATTAGAGGAGGTGTGGTGAGTGTTGGGAAGTTTCATCAGAAATCAGACTTCAGTCTTGTGAAACTCATCACGTTTCCATAGCATCTTCCAAATTCTTCTTGCTCCAGCTTTTCTAGTGTCGGTACAGCTCTTTCATTTTAAGTATCCAGCCTGTTTTTCAGCTTTCCACCACGTAACACTACACGTTACTCTTCTCACAGCAAAAGAGAATGGGAAAATTAACCTTCATATATGTAGGTGACATTGATCTTCCTCAGTTTGACGCAAGAGAACACAGAGCTGCTTGAGAGAGTCCAATGCAGAGCCACAAAGATGATGAAGGGAATGGAACATCTCCCTGATGAGGAAAGGCTGAGGGAGCTGGGTCTCTTGAGCTTGGAAAAACGGAGACTGAGGGGTGACCCCATGAATGTTGATCAATATGGAAAGGGTGGGTGTCAGAAAGATGGACCCAGGCTCTGCTCATTGGCATCCAATGATAGGACAAGGGACAATGGGTGTGAGCTGGAACAGAGGAGGTTTCACATCAATCTGAGAAGCAACTTCATCATGTGAGGGTGGCAGAGCTCTGGAAGGGACTGGCCAGGGAGGTTGTGGAGTCTCATTCTCTGGAGACGTTTAAAACCTGCCTGGCCATGTTCCTGTGCAGCTTGATCTAGGGGATCCTGCTGTGGCAGGGGGATTGGACTGGATAATGTTTCAAGGTCCGGTCCAATCCCCAACATTCTGTGAATCTGTGATTTCCTGATACTGTACAAGTCCCTTGGTTGAAAGAGAGAGCTCATGTTAGACCCATGTTAGAAGATGACATTTCTATCCTTGTTAATGTGAATGAAATCTCTCTACAGGTTGAGAATTTCTTCTGTATGGGATCTCCATTAGCAGTGTTTCTGGCATTGCGTGGCATCCGTCCAGGAAATAGTGGTAGTCAGGACCATATTCTGCCCAGAACAATTTGTAACCGCTTGCTAAACATTTTTCACCCAACAGATCCAGTGGTGAGTTTTAACTGCAGTCGCAAGCTTTTACCTTGGCTGTTGTTAACCATAAACTGTGTGAATCTATGCAAGTGTGTCCTATTTGTAAATGGTTATAATACAATGTCTTGGTTTTTTGTAGCTGTAAAGCAACAAATCCTACAAATAATTTCCTTAAATACCATGTATTTTGCTGCTTTTTTCATAATAAGCACAATATTTTAGATTACTTAGCTTTTACTTGTAAAGACTTAAGAAATAATCCCCAGTTAAGTATCAGCTTGTGTTTAGCACTGATTTCCAATCAACATCATCTATTTAAAGGTACTTCTGTTAGAAGAAGGCTTCACAAGCAGTTTAAAAGGTACTGAAGAAAAAGAAAACTGCTGGTTTTTTTCCCAAAGGGTATTGAATAACAGATCCAGGGTCTCCCAAGGGTGAGACAACCCTTGGTAGAGCTTCACCTTACCCTTCTGCTCTTCTACAGGCAGCCAGTGATCCCTGTTACCAAAAAGCCTTTGATCTGTATCACCTTGTCAACTTCTTTGATTCGGGGTTGATTTGGGTCTCAGGCTTACTGTAGAATAGCATTTTGGGAGTAATTTTGTGTTGAAAATCACCTAAGTCGGAGTATATTCAGATTTCAATCCAGATACGCTGGTTCTTCTCATCTCAAGGGCTGGTTCAGCTCCAGCTACTAAAAAGCCAGAATTACCCTGGGACATTGGGTAGGCTGCAACCCGTAGCAAGCAGTAGTGTTGCTTAGTTTGAAGAGAAAGAAGTGCAGAATAGTTTCTGTCTCTAAATAATCAAAGAAAAATAAAGACTCATAGTGTTGGAAAACTGTGCAAAAGGGAGTGCACAAGCAACTGGGCAGCCAGTACATCTTCCAGACCGGGAAAACCAGTGAACCAGAACATAAAGCCCCCATCCAGTCATTTGTTTGGCATCAGTCATTATGATTACCTTGGATTTGAGGTTGGAGAGGACTCTGTGTGAGTATGGAATGTGCATTTTTTTCAATGCTGACACTGAGGTTTTCCTTTTCTGGTGACTCTTGCAGGCCTATAGATTAGAACCTTTAATTCTGAAACACTACAGCAACATTTCGCCGGTCCAGATCCACTGGTACAACACTACAAACCCTCTCCCTTATGAGCACATGAAGCCAAGTTTCCTCAACCCAACAAAAGAACCTACCTCAGTTACAGAGAGCGAAAGCGCTTCGACTGTACCCAGCCCAACCACTTCACCGGTCATGGTTCGACGCCACTACGGGGAGTCTATAACAAACATAGGCAAAGCCAGTATATTAGGTAGTGGTTCTTTATATCCTTTGGTTTATACAGGACCTTCTTATNGTAATGGGGGTTTTGCAGAAAAGTGTTCCTGGCTGTTTCAGTTTATAGCTGTATGATTTGTTTTCAACTCAACTGATTCTTTAAGGCTTGCAGGGAGTGGATGTGGAGTAGGGGCTTTACACTGTTGTCTGCCTTACTGAAAGAATATCCTGAACATTTAACTTTCCACTCTGCTTCATCATAAAAACCAAATAAATTAAAGCTCGTTTTGTGACTGTGTTTTCTGGCATTGGCAAATAGGAAGTCAGATCACTCCATGTAAGTTCCTACAGTTACATTTAACTTAGGATTTTACACTAGGAAATTCAGGATGTTTCAATGTACCAGCTGAACAGGAGCCAGCAGGGTGCCCAGGTGGCACGAAAGGTCAGTGCCATCCTGGCTTGGATCAGCAATAGTGTGGCCAGCATGACTGGGGACGTCCTTCTCCCCCTGTGCTAGGCACTGGGGAGGCCTCCATTTGAGTACTGGGGGCAATGCTGGGCCCCTCACCTCAAGAAAGAGATTGAGGGGCTAAAGGGGGTCCAGAGGAGCAACAAGGCTGTGGAAGGGACTGGAGGGAAAGGCTGATGAAGAGAGGCTGAGGGAGCTGGGGATGTTTAGCCTGGAGAAGAGGACACTCAGGGAGGTTCTTCTCCCTCTCTGCAACTCCCTGAAGGATGGTTGTAGTTAGGTGGGGGCCAGGCTTTTCTCCCAGGTAACCAGTGCTAGAACAAGAGGGCAGGGCCTGAAGCTACAAGGGGAGGGTTAGGTTGGGTATTAGGAATCCTTTCCTCATGGAAAGGTTGTCAGACTCTCGAATGGACTGGCAGGGCAATAGTGGGGTCTCCATTCCTGGAGGTGTTGAAGGACAGCCTGGCTTTGTCCCTTACTGCCCTGGTCTGGCTGATGGAGTGATGTTAGGTCCTGGTCTGGGCTGGATGAGCTCAGAGGGCTTTCCCAGCCTCAATCATTCTGTGATTCATATGAAGCCTCTGCTCTTCTGGCTTCATGATTCAGCTTAAGCCCTGGTTTAAGAGAGCTTAAATCTACTTTCTCCTGAGCTTATACTTGAGCGTGCACATGCCGTTTTTGTTGACTCAAGGCTTTTATTTAGCTCTCTGGGTGGGATTTAGGAAGATGACTGGTGCCAAGAATCTTCTGAATTGAGTGAGGTCTAAAAGAGCTGCTTAGTCCTTAAGCAGAAGTATGTGGAAGCACTGCAAGCTCAGTTGCTTTCTGCTCTTCTTGCAGTTTCTTTAATGTCTTCTCCATAAGGTGGCAGCAAAGTCGAGAGAAAACCCACAGATCTGGTCCTGACTTTTCCCCCCCTACCCCTTCACTAGCAACCCAAACCACCCTTTTAAAGGGTGGTGGAGGTTCTCTAAATATCGGTCAGGGTGATGCCAACATGAGTGAGAGGAATGTCTTAATTCCCTGATGGAGTTTGTGCCTAACATTGCTGTAAGGCATTGGGTTTTGTACCTAACATTGTGCTTTGCACTCATTAGACTGCTCCTTGAATACTGGGTCCAGTTTTGGGTGCCACAGTATCAGAAGGACATTGAGGGGCTGGAGCAGGTCCAGAGAAGGGCAGCAAGGCTGGGAAGAAGGCTTGAAAACAGGCCCTGTGGAGAGTACCCAAGGGAACTGGGGTTATTTAGTCTGCAGAAGAGGAGGCTGAGAGGAGAATTTATCGCTCTCTACAGCTACCTAAAAGGAGGTTGTAGCAAGGCTGGTGCTGGTCTCCAAAATTACTAATGATAGGACAAGAGGAAATGGCCTCAATTTGCATTAGAGGAGGTTTAGATTGGATCTTAGGAACAAGTTCTTTCTTGAGAGAGTGGTTGGGCACTGGAACAGGTTGCCCAGGGAGGTGGTGGAGTCCCTATCCCTGGAGGTGTTTAAAAATCGAGTAGCTACAGCACTTGAGGCCATGGTCTAGGAGTTAGGGAGATGTTGGGATGAGGGCATGACTTGATGATCCTGGAGGTCTTTTCCAGCCAGGATGATTCCCTGGTTCTATGATTGTTACAAGTACTGGGATTTGTACCTAACTTTATATGGCATTTTTGTCTCAGTCTTAGACTTCTTATGAAAGAGGAATTTCACCCTATCTGTAAAAGCCCCAGATTTCTTGCTGCACAAGAGTTCTTGTGTATTTTTGTTCTCTTAAACTACAGTTTCCAAATTACAGCTTGTGCTCATACGCTAGATTAGGCTGATGATAAACAGTGAGCACTGCAGTCAGATAAGCTGTTCCCACCCTACAAAAGCATGAATAGTGTTTTCCTTCCTCTGTCACTCAACTCTAATGAATGGGTGCTGCAGTGACTTTAATTTGCGGCTTGATTTAGCTGCCCTGATGTTTGTTTGGGGTTTTTTGACCTCTCCCTACAGGAGCTGCAAGCATTGGCAAAGGCCTCGGCGGGATGCTCTTCTCACGATTCGGTCGCTCTAGTACAAACACCCCACAGACACCTGAGGCGGGAAAAGAGGGAGCTGAAGGGGACGACAAGAAGGGCCCAACTGTTGGGACCCCGCCGTTACCCCACAGCAGCTCTGGCTGTCTGGAACCCACAGGTCAGTGATGAACCAACCTCACAAATCCTGTACAAACAAGACCTTGAGTGGAGCTCTACCTGCAAGTTGTGGGAGGCTGTAAATCCAGGACAGGGATCTAATTTAGCTGTTACACTGCTTAATTTTGTTGGTTTGCCCTGAAGTGATAAATGTCAATCGTTGGACTTGAGAATCTTAAAGGTCTCCTCCAACCCATTGATTCTGTGATTCAATGTTGAATCTGTTCCTGCTTTTTGAGTCTCTTCAAACTCTCCAAGGGGCTGATTCTTTGGTCTCCCTTTTATCCTTCGCTCTTTTTAAAAGAGGGTTATCCATAAATACCTACACAAGTACTTTTGGGAATCCGTACTTCCTAGATTCCCACTAGGAAAAGCAATATAATTGTTGCAGAGAATCCCCCTCCCCATTTTCACAGAAGGGATTGGTTTAAATTTCCTCATACATTCACAATCCTGAAGCAATCTGGATTTTTAAAAAAATGCTATTTTAGCAGGGTTTTGGGGTTTATTTGGAAAAGTCTACGTTCTTCCTTTACAGAAATTCATACTTGATGGTATTTCTGAACTTTGCGTTGGCACTTTTGCAAGGCTGGGCGCAGTTTTGAGTTGGAGGAGTCACGGGTATGTTGTATCCTGTGATAGCCTCCACATGACGCATTGCTGTCCGTCCACCACTGCTAATTCTGACATATAACCTGAGTCACGGTTTGAGGGCAGAGACTGTGAAACTTGAGGAAAATAGTGAGATGACAGTGACTGTCACAGAGCTCCCAGTGAGATCCTTTCTGGGAAGGAGGGGTTGGCACATCGAGGGCCTTCTGCAGAGTTCCTGTGTCTCTCTGCACTGAAAGTCAATCCCTGCTCCATAGAAGGAGAACGTGCAGCAGAGGCCAATGAGGCCACGAGCCGAATGATGCAATCGGCGGCCAAAGTATTTGCTTCTGAGAGGAGGGCGGCCGCTCGGCTTGTGGTAGGGTTTGGCTGCCTCCCAAAGCTCCTGAAACGGCCTCTCATCGGAGGGAGATGGAATCGTTCAGGGCGCCTTTCCTGCAGAGCAACAAGGAAAGGGTTTAGGATCTGGGTCTTAGTGGAAATGACTGTGATCATCTGCTCTCTGAAGGCTCTGATTCCCTCTCGTCACTGTGTTGACCAAGCGCTGTGATGCTCCTGCGGAAGGATGTAGGGATCTCGTTCCCCAACCACTGCCGTTCCTGCACATTGAAGCTCTCTTTATGCTGCCTTTGAGCCAAGAATTAAAATTCCTTGAAACAGCCTTTGATAAATGGCTGTGTTTTTTACTCAATATGGGGCTTTGGCTTCTGTAGGGAAAGCAGGGGTTGAGTTTTGACCTTTTTATTCTGTTGCTCCTCATAAAGATTTTTTTCTTTCCTAACCACTAAAGTGCTTCAACAATAGGTTAGAAATTGGCTCAGCTAAACCACACAGTGAAAATTGCTTTGAATGTGGGATTAATCAAGGCAGCCATTGAAATGAAGAGAGAGCTACTCAGATACATTTGGAATCATCTGGAAATGAAAAGGACTGGGACCCTTCTCAGCCTGGAGAAGGCTCCAGGAGGACCTTAGAGCAGCTTCCAGTACCTGAAGGAATCATAGAATCATTATGGATTGGAAGGGACCTCAAAAGATCATCTAGCCCAATCCCCTGCCACAGCAGAATCACCTAGACCAAGTCACACAGGACTACATCCAGTTGGGTCTTAAATGTCTCCAGAGAAGGAGACTCCACAACTTCCCTGGGCAGCCTGTACCAGTGCTCTGTCACCCTCACCATGAAGAAGTTCCTTCTCATATTTATATGGAACCCCCTACATTCCAGCTTATATCCATTGCCCCTCGTCCTGTCACTAGATGACATCGAGAAGAGCCTGGCTCCATCCTCCTGACACCCACCCTTCACTATTTATAGACATGAATGAGGTCACCCCTCAGTTTCCTCCAAACTAAAGAGACCCAGCTCCCTCAGCCTCTCCTCGTAAGGGAGGTGCTCCACCTCCTTCATCATCCTTGTTGCTCTACACTGGACTCCCTCCAGCAGTTCCACATCCCTCTTGAACTGAGGGGCCCAGAACTGGACACAATACTCCAGATGTGGTCTCACCAGTGCAGAGAAGAGGGAGAGAAAGACCTGTCTTGATCTGCTAACCAGCCCCCTTCTGATCCACCCCAGGATGCTATTGGCCCTCTTGGCCACAAGAGCACATTGCTGGCTCATAGTCATCCTGCTGTCCACCAGGACCTCCAGGTCCCTTTCCTCCTACACTGCTCAGGAAAGATGGGGAGGGACTTTGTACAAGAGAATCCTGTGCTAGGACAAGAGGGATTTTTTCAAGCTAAAAGAAGGGAGATTTAGATGGGATCAGGGAATAAAATCCCTCCCTGTGAGGGTGCCGAGGCCCAGGAACAGGTTGCCCAGGGAGGCTGTGGCTGCTCCATCCCTGGCAGTGTTGAAGGGCAGGTTAGATGGGGCTGTGGGTAGCCTGGTCTGGTGAGAGGTGTCACTGCCCCTGGCAGATGGTAGGGACTCATTGATCTCTGAGGTTCCTCCCAACCCAACCCAGTTTGTGATTCTATGATTTGAGCTGAGTTTTCTATGTGTTATCCCATGCTGACAACATACAGATGGTTGGATTTCCAGAAAGGGTTTGTTATGTTATCTGTAGCCTCCTTTACAGCCACTAAAGATGCAAGAAGTCACACAGAATCACAGAGCATTAGACATTGGAAGGGACCTTGAAAGATCATCCAGTCCCAGGAAGTTGGGAGCTGACTCAGAAAGTCAGCATTTCCGAATGCAAAACTCATATAAAGGATTAAACTCATATGTAAAGGATTAAAATTATATGTAAAGGATTCCTCATGGTTTACCAGTAGAATCAGAGCTCAAAGTTGCTTGGCAAAACACACCAGCAATTCTTCTGCTTCCGACGTACAATTCTCTAACAACATTTTGTTTCGTGTTCAAATTCTAGTGGAGCTGGAACATAGGATCGACTTTGAGCTCAGGGAAGGTCTTGTGGAGAGCAGATACTGGTCCACAGTGACATCGCACACTGCCTACTGGTCATCTCTGGATGTTGCTCTGTTCCTTCTAACCTTCATGTGCAAACACGACCAAGAAGGCGGCGAGAAATCCAATTTAGACTCCATTTGAAGTGTTTGGACTGAGGATGGGAAAGGATATTTTAGAAACCAATGGCACAAGCCTGCTGTCTTGCTGTTGCCCCGCAGTAGACGTTGCATCGAGGTTTAAGGTTTAAAGTGCATGTTTGGATTGGTTTTGGTTTTCCCAGTTTCTAAAAAGCTAAAATTATGGGGAGGGAGGGTTTGTATTTCAAAGCACTTTACAGTTTGAAACATTTTGCAGTGCTTGGTCAGACCCATTCCAGGTGGTTTCAAATTCTTGTGACCTTTAGTTGTATGGAAAGCCAACACGACGTGCAGCATCCCATAAGCACAGTTGTGCGGTGCACTTGGGTGACATCATTGTTAATGATCATAATTGCTATTTAACTCATCAAAGTATATTAAAAAAACCCCATTTGTTTAAAAGAAAAACACCCAGAAAATGAAATTAACTTCCATTAACAACAATAGATGTGCGATACAAACCTCCAGCTGCCACGTTCTGATGTTCAAATGTTCTGATGAAACGGTTCTTTTCTAGGGTTCACTTCCACATCCTGTTATCCACAGCACCACGGAAAAGACCCATCCTTCTGCTGGCTTCTGAGGGTGTATTATCCGTGAAACATTTAGCAGCTAATGCTGAAAGCAAAACAAAAACACAAAAGCATGAAGCAAAATATTGGAAATACTGTAATTATAATTTATTCTACTACTTCTCCTCTTCCTCTCGATGGTTTCATTTTATCCCAGTGTATAAAACATTACTTTTTTACTGGTTTCTTTTGACATAATTTAAGAACCACATTTATTTTCTACAGTGTTAAGACTTTTTCTCAGAAATACATATCTTTGTACTACTATTCAAATGACTATATGGACACTGTGGCACCCTTTAAGTATTTTTTCATTAAAAATAAATCTTTGTGGTTTCACACAAATGAAAGCCATCACATTCTTCTCAAAAGTAACCAAACTGCTTTTTCGGTCCCAAGCAGGTCTCCAGCACAGGAAGGTTTTGAGCTCACATTAGATTAGACACTAGGAGAAAAGGTTGGACTCGATGACCCTGGAGGTCCTTTCCAGCCATGATGATTCTATGATTCTATGATTTGGTTTGCAGAGGATCCAGCTAGCTTCTTCCTTTGGGTATGTGCTGGGCTGCATCAAGAGCAGCAGTGACAGTCAGCTGAGGGAGGCGATTCTCCCCCTCTACCCTGCACTGCTGAGATCCCCACCTGTGGTCCTGTGTCCAGCTCCAACATAAGAAGGACACAGAGCTCCTGGAAAGTGTCCAGAGGAGAGCAACTCAAATGCTTAGAGGGCTGGAGCACCTCCTCTGTGAGGACAGGCTGAGCAAGTTGGAGTTGTTCAGCCTGGAGGAGGCTCCCAGGTGACCTTCTAGCAGCTTTCCAACAGCTGCAGGGGGCTACAAGAAAGCTGAGAGAGGACTTTTGACACAGGTGGTAGCGAAAGAACAAGGGGAGAGGGTTGCAGACTTGAAGGGGGGAGATGGAGGTTGGACATGAGGAACTAATTGTTTGCTGTGAGGGTGCTGAGATGCTGGAACAGGCTGCCCAAGGCAGTTGTGGCTGCCCCATCCCTGGCAGTGTTGAAGGCCAGTATGGCTGGGGCCCTGAGTAACCTGATCTAGTGAAGGCATTCCTGCCTGTGCAGGGGTGTTGGAACAGGATGATCTTTAAGGTCCCTTCCAGCCCTGGCCATTCCATGAAATATGGAGAAGGATGCTACACAGAGGAGCAAGAGCAGAATAAAATAAACTTAGTGGGGCCTGACATTACCAGAATTTAGCTTAATTTGTGTTCAAAGATTAACTTCAGGAAAAGTCGAGAGAGAAGGGCTGTGCAGTTCTGGGCCCCTCACTTCAAGAAAGAGATTGAGGGGCTAAAGTGAGTCCAGAGAAGCAACAAGGCTGGAGGAGGGACTGGAGAGAAAGGCTGATGAGGGGAGACTGAGGGAGCTGGGGTTGTTTAGCCTGCAGGAGACTCAGGAGGGACCTTCGTCTCTCCAACTCTCTGAAGGGTGGTTGTAGTCAGGTGGGGGTTGGACTCTTCTCCCAGGCAACCAGGACTAGGACAAGAGGGCAGAGACTGATGCTGCCAGGGGAGGCTTAGGTTGGATGTCAGGAAGCCCTTCCTCATGGAAAGGGTGGTCAGACCCTGGAATGGACTGCCCAGGGCAGTGGTGCAGTCGCCATTCCTGTAGGTTTTTTAAGGACAGCCTGGCTGTGTCCCTTGGTGCCCTGGTCTGGTCAATGGGGTGATGTTAGGACCTGGGCTGGGCTGGATGATCTCAGAAGTCTTTTCCAGCCTCAATAACTGTGATTCTGTCATGAAAGGGAAGAGTATCCTAATCAAATGCTGAACATTCATTGCTGAGAGCTTAAAACTCCACAACAGCAGCGTCTGAGAGATGTGTGGGCTCTGAATAACAATATTGCATGGGCTGTGCTGCAGTGGCGAAGGAATTGGGAGCTAGATCTGTGTAGGGGGGTCATGGATTTAGGAACAAGTACAGAAGGGGAAAGAGTAAAAAAGGGAAAGTACTGGGTCCAGTTTTGGGCACCACAGTATCCGAAGGACATTGAGGGGCTGGAGCGGCGCCAGAGAAGGGCAGCAAGGCTGGAAAGAGGGCTGGAAAACAGGCCCTGTGGAGAGTACCCGAGGGAACTGGGGTTATTTAGTCTAGAGAGCAGGAGGCTTAGAGGAGAACTTATAGCTCTCCACAGCTACCTAAAAGGAGGTTGTAGCAGGGCTGGTGCTGGTCTCCAAAATTACTAATGATAGGACAAGAGGAAATGGCCTCAATTTGCATTAGAGGAGGTTTAGATTGGATCTTAGGAACAAGTTCTTTCTTGAGAGAGTGGTTGGGCACTGGAACAGGCTGCCCAAGGAGGTGGTGGAGTCCTCATCCCTGGAGGTGTTTAAAAAATGTCTAGCTAGAGGCCATGGTCTAGGAGTTAGGGAGATGTTGGGATGAGGGCATGATTTGATGATCCTGGAGGTCCTTTCCAGCCATGATGATTATGAACAATGCAAAGAAAAAGAGAAGGGAGGAGTGAAGGGTAAGGGAAGGGAAGAAGGTAACAGAACAAGAGCCCTGAGCCAATACCCAGCAAAGATGTTCAGGTGGTGGAAAGGACCTTGCTGCAGTGTGGAGCTCTGAAAATATTCCCTGCAGGGTGTTTATCTTGGTTGAGGAACAATCATAAAACATGAAAATAATGCTCTGAGAGACGGGAGTTTGACACCTCCACTGCAGAAAGCAGGCTCTTGTGTGCACTGCTGCCTGGCCAGATAAGCTGTTTAGTGTTTCCTTCCTAACGAGGAGGAACTGAAAAGTAAAAGGAGACTCTTCCTTTTATATTTAGAACTCCCAAACCCTTTCCAAATGCTCGCAGTTTGCAGTGCAAGACTTTGAGTTGAATTGTGTTGCTGCTGTGCTCAATCCCCTTCCACTACTGGATCCACACTGGATCTCTGTAAACAGAAGGGGGTTAATTCCTGTCATTCTTGTGGTCTGTCTGAAACTCTGCTGTTGTCCAGAACGTGGTGCAGATTTATGGAACAGCTGTTCCCCTCACATCGGAACATGCTGCTGCTTGCAGAGTGCTCTACATATAAGGGATGAGATCACAGAATCACAGAACATTAGGGATTGGAAAAGATCTCAAAAGATCATCCAGTCCAATCCCCTCGTCACAGCAGGATCACCTAGACCCAGTCGCGCAGGAACATGGCCAGACGGGTTTTAAACATCTCCTGAGAAGGAGACTCCACAACCTCCCTGGCCAGTCCCTTCCAGTGCTCTGTCACCCTCACTGGGAAGAAGTTCCTTCTCACATTGATGTAGAACCTCATCTGTTCCAGCTCACACCCATTGCTCTTTGTCCTATTACTGGATGCCAATGAGCAGAGCCTGGCTCCATCATCCTGACACCTGCCCTTTCCATATTGATCAACATTCATGGGGTCACCCCTCAGTCTCCTTTTTTCCAAGCTCAAGACACTCAGCTCCCTCAGCCTATCCTCATCAGGGAGATGTTCCACTCCCTTCAACATCTTTGTGGCTCTGCGCTGGACTATCACCAGCAATTCCATGTCCTTCTGGAACTGAGGGGCCCAGAACTACTGCTCCTATAGATGTATCCCTCTGTAAATCAGGGAGACGGTAGAGCTGAGAAGTCAAACCACATTGGTGAGAGAGAGAAGGGATGAGAAGGCCCAATATTAGTTCATGGTTTTGCATTTTTCTCCAAATTAGTGGCCGTCAGTATTCACCATTCTGCTATATTTTTTTGCTTCATGGAGCATCTCCTAATCTCTGAGCTTAATCTGAAAGATAAAACATGCCTCGAAAGAATAGATGGAGATTTATCCTGAGGCATAGCACACAATCACAGCACATTAGGGGCTGGAAGGGTCCTGGAAGATCATCTGGTCCAACCCCTTGCATCTACGCAGGCTGTGAGCTGGATTTCATCTCTTTAATCCTCAAAAATTAACAAAAAATATCCTGCTGCAAAGATAAATCACTGGTTGAAAATTAAATTTTGAGGCCATCAGAATAAAGGGTCACAGAATCACAGAATGATTGAGGCTGGCAAAGACCCCTGAGCTCATCCAGCCCAGCCCAAGACCTAAGTTCACCCCATCGGCCAGACCAGGACACTAAGGGGCACAGCCAGTCTGGCCTACACCCTTTCCATGAGGAAGGCCTTCCTAACATCCAGCCTAACCCACCTCTGGAAGCTTCAGGCCCTGCTCTCTCGTCCTAGCGCTAGTTGCCTGGGAGAAAAGCCCATCCCAATCTGACTATAATCTCCCTTCAGGGAGTTGGAGAGAGGGATAATGTCTCCCCTGAGTCCTCTCCAGGCTAAACACCCCCAGCTCCCTCAGCCTCTCCTCATCAGCCTTTCCCTCCAGTCCTTTTTTTTGTTGCTCCTCTGGACCTGCTCCAACCCCTCAATCTCTTTCTTGAAGTGAGGGGCCCAGCGCTGCCTCCAGGACTTGAGGGGAGGCCTCCCCAGTGTCCAGTACAGAGGGACAATTATGTCCCTAGTCCTGCTGGCCACACTATTGCTGATTCAAGCCAAGATGCCGTTGACTTTCCAGGCCACGTGAGCACCCTGCTGGCTCCTGTTCATCCAGTTGTCACCCAGTACTGCCAGGTCCCTCTCTGTCAGGCTGCTCTCCAGCCACTCATTCCCCAGTCTGTAGTTGCAGGGGGTTCTTGTGGCCAAAGTATAGGAACCTGCCCTTGACCTTGTTAAAGCTCATCCTGTTGGCCTCTGCCCATTGACCCTGCCTATCCAGGTCATCCTGTTCCTATTCTGCAGTGTAGCCCAGATTGAAGCAGGGTCATGTCTCTGCATGCTGGAGTCTAAGTTTTATGCTGAAAACTTTCTGGTCAGATCGTTTGTAGCATAACATAGAGCTGGAGTTCCTGGCTTCCAATTCCTGACTTGTTTTCTTCGTCAGGAATGATGTTTAGCTTTACAAGCTGTGTTGACTAGTGGGTTCTCTTGAGAAACCAAGATAAGGGAAACATCCTGAGCTGCTGTCAGTCTTCATGCTGATATGAAGCTGTTTTCTTAAACTCGTCCTTAGTACTTTGTCCAAATTTACCACTTAGCTGTTTGGGGTTGGGGTGGGTTTTTTGCTTCAAGGTCATTTTTGCAGATATTCAATGTTTTTTTTCTTTTTTCTCCCTGAATTCCATCCCTTTGCTCCTAATTATTCTCTCTTGTGTTTAGCACAACCTCCCTCTCCTTGTAGAGACTCTCTCTGCTTTTATTGTCCACGGAGTTAGAGCCCCTTTCCTTTATTTCACCAACTTATTTTCCTTATTTTAATCAAATTTCCTATTTTCAATGAATTATTTTCCATTTCTAATTGATGTTATTGGGCTGGATTAGAGAATCACAAGATGACTGAGGCTGGAAAAGCCCTCTGAGCTCATCCAGCCCAGACCAGGACCTAACATCACCTCATCAGCCAGACCAGGGCACTGAGGGCCACAGCCAGGCTGTCCTTCAAAACCTCCAGGAATGGGGACCCCATTATTGCCCTGGCAGTCCATTCGAGAGTCTGACAACCCTTTCAATGAGGAAAGGGTTCCTAATATCCAGCCTAACCCTCCCCTTGTAGCTTAGCCCTGCCCTCTTGTTCTGGCACTGCCTTGGGCAGTCCATTCCAGGGTCTGATC
>VXBP01002283.1:128484-186837 GCA_013400115.1 Rhinopomastus cyanomelas | reverse complement strand
CCCCTGGCAGCTTCAGCCCCTGCCCTCTCGTCCTGCTGCTGGTTGCCTGCTGCTGGGTTGCAGCAGGATGTTTTTACTATGATTTTAAGGTTTATTATGAAAGGTTGAGAGTCACAAGAAACAGGAGTGACCAAACCCAGCCCTTGCGCTCGGTTAGAGCTCCTGTCCCCCCCCCTCCTTTGTTAGAGGATGGTAAATGGTCACTTTTTGTTTTCAAACAACAAAAACAAGCAGAATGGAAGTCATCTGCTTGTCAATGCAATGGAGAGGGTAACTCTGCCCTAGGCAGAGATGTTATTGGGGTTCCTTGAGGTCTTCCTGCACAAGAGAGAAAAAAAACCTTCTGTGCCTCCTCCTTCTCTCCCTCCTTCTCCGTCTCCATCTCTGCATTCTCCTTCTCCCTCCCTCCTTCTCCTTCTCTTCATTCTCCTCCTCCTCTTCCTTTTTGTCGTCCTTCTCCTCCTCTTCCTTCTCCTTCTCTTCATTCTTCTCCTCCCCATCCTTCTACTTCTCTTCGTTCTTCTCCTCCTTCTCCTCAAAAGCAGCAAGGAACCACACAGGATTTTTTCTGCTGAGCTCTGCCCAAACCAGCTCCACTCTGCTCAATCCTGCAGCCCAATTCTCCCATTTTCCACTCTGATCCCGGTGCTCGGGGTGAATTTTCTTCATTTTCTTCCTTAATAAATGAAACAACCTCTGGCAACCAGGTGCAGAGGTGAACAGACAGCTCCCTAAGCCAAAGATAAAAATTGCTGGAAAAGGAAAACCAACCCTGAAGTATCTTAAACTACCTTGAACTCCTGATAAACAGTCTTCCCTGCTATTCCAGCCCTTCCAGGGCTCTGTCACCCTCACTGGGAAGAAGGTCCTTCTCACACTGATGTGGAACCTCCTCTGTCCCAGCTCACACCCACTGCCCCTTGTCCTGTCACTGGGTGCCCCTGAGCAGAGCCTGGCTCCATCCTCCTGACACCCACCCTTCCCATATTGATCAATATTCATGAGGTCACCCCTCAAGCTCCCTTTTTCCCAGATCAAGTGCCCCAGCTCCCTCAGCCTTTCCTCAGCAGGGAGATACTCCCCTCCCTCTAGCATCCCTGTGGCTCTGCGCTGGGCTCTCTCCAGCAGCTCTGTGTCCTCCTGGAACTGAGGAGCCCACAGCCTGGACACAAGATTCCACAAGAGGTCTTGCCAGGGCAGAGTAGAGGGGGAGGAGAACCTCTCTCCATCTACCAACCACCCACCTTATGATCCACCCCAGGAGCCCATTTGGCTTCTTGGCCATCCTGCTGGCCACCAGGACCCCCAGGTCACTTTCTCTTCCACTGGTCTCCAACAGGGCAGTCCCCAGCCTATCCTGGTACCTGGGGCTGTTCTTGCCCAGATACCAGATGACACTGCCCAGGTTAAAGTTCACACCCCATCCAGGGACCCCAAAAAGAGTCAGATAACCCCCCCCAACTGCAAACGACCCCTCTGTGAAGAGCAAAGGTTCAGCCAGATCCCTTGACCCATCATCAGGGAGGCCAAAGGGAAACCCCAAAGAAAAACCACAGGAGCTGCCAAGTTGCAACCAAGAGGGGTGATGGGAGGGGGGTTGTTTTCAAATGAAAATCCGGGGTTTATTTCACAAGTTGCTAATCTCTAAGGTACAATAAAGTCATTTCTCATCATTTTACCATCTTATAAAATCTTGTCGTCGCGAGGGCTCCAGGAAAAGGGTTTTATATGGCTTTGCAGGAACCGGCGGCTGCTCTAAACCCTCTCCCCAGGAGAGGGGGGGAAAGCAAGCAGCGCCCGAGCGACGTCCAACCGCTCGTCATGCAGCGCTCGGCGGCGAAGGGCTGGGGCTGGGGGGACAGGACACGACGCCGGATGCTCCCTTCGCCCTCTCCCCCAGGTCAGACCGTCGAGCAGCAGTTCCAGTCTCTTGTTGTGAAGGAGCTTTTAAGTAAAAACGTCAGGAGAGGGGCGAGGAGGCAGCTCCCGGACACCAGTAGCCCTTAGTGAGGGTTAGGAACCCCCCCTCTCCCCCAAAACATGGGAGGAAGAACCCAAAGCTCTGTTCCTCCTCCAACAATTTCATCCCCTTTATGGGATCACCCCAGCTGACTGAGTTTTGGGTTTGCTTGGTGAGGGGGTGTTTAGGGGAACCCACAGATCTGGGAAGACCAGAGCAAGTGGCTTCACACTGTCTCCTCCAGCTCTGTTCCAACACCCAGCTCCATTTGGGGTTCTGGCTGCGAAGGAAGAAGCAATGCCAGCCTTTCACACAGGGATCCCACTTCAGCCCTTCCCTAGTGCGTTCACCTCTGCACTCACCCACCCCAAAAACACCCCCTCTGAGCTACCTGCAGCCCTCCAGGCTTCAACATGGTGTCAAAACCTGGTTGAATCCATCACCAGGTGGTGGCTTCTCTTCACTCACCAGCAAACCTCCAGAGCTACTCTACCCTCAACACTTGGACTGAGGCTCGTGGAGTCCCCAGACTGAGGTCAGCAGTGCTGAGGATGGGACGTGCAGACTTGGTTTCAGTCTCAGTTCTAAATCTTTTAAGTCCTCTCCAAGGGTTTAAGGCTCCAGTTTAAGGCTCCTTCACCTCTCACACTGGAATTTAAGCTGTAGGGAACTGGTAGGATCCAACCAGGCTTTGACACCCCTTAGAAATCAGGAAAATTCAACTCTTCTGCCCCTTTCCATTCCCCTTTTTTCCCCCAGGTAAAGTGGAAAGAAGTAGTGAAGTGGTCAGGGTTTCCCAGCTGGGTGTTTAGTTGGAGAAGTTGAGGTCTTTTCTGCATTAGATGGATAAATAATCTCCCTTCTGTGCCTCCTCCTTCTCCTTTTGAACCCAACGCTCTTTTCCCAGGGAGGGGATTAGATGATCTTTCAAGGTCCCTTCCAATCCCTAGTGATTCTATGATCGAAGCCAAGAGAAAACCAGCTAAACCCCAAAGCCCCTTCCAGCTCAGGGAAGGGACCAAAACCTTTCCAGATCATCTCCAAGTGCACTGACAGTTCTCTCGTGTCTCTTTTTGCATCTCCTAGTCCCACAGTATTTTGGAATCAACTGAACAAAAAAAAAAACCCTAAAGGAATTCAAAACCTCAACCTGATTCCTCTCCTCCCCATTCAGCTCTTGAGAAGCAGCTGTCAACCAACCAAGCAAAGGAAATAAACCCAAAGTCCAAAGGAAATTCTAGGGCTTTATACAGCAACAAAGACCAAAACCCAAAACCCTAGGTGGGGGGTTTGGGGGGTTTTCTAGGCTACGGGACAGTTTCCAAAGTGTCTAAATACTGAGATATTCACACAACAGAAAGGAGGGGAGGAAGAGGGGGTCCAACTGAATGAGGTTTCTCGTTAGATCTTGAGAGGGGATGACCCAGTGAATAGGGAGAACTGGCTTCAAGTTTGATCGAACTGCTAAGAAAATAGACTGAGTGCAGACTGAGTAGTCAGCCCCCCCCTCTTTCTGCCCCCTCTCCTCCTTTTTCTTTTATATAATAGATCTATAGGCAGAGAATTTTGCAAGTCCTTCTCAGCACTACTTCCAGCACTGATATGCAATGGGAAGTTGTAAGGCATCAACTTCTGCCACTTGAATCCAACTTTAATTTGGGAGAAGCACGGTGGGGGGGGTGTAAAAAAACAGGAGGGAAGGGGGGGAAAAAATCCCTCCCCTTAATCCTCAACCTCAAACCAAAACCCCAACAAGTGGACCTGGTGGATTTGGGTTTAATCTGGGGAATCACCCTGCACCCCATCAGATATCTGCAAGCTGGCCTCACTGCAGGGTGTTACCTAAAGCTCAGCGGTGATGGAGGGAGGATGCTGGAACAGCGAGAAGAACTGAGCTCTGGGGGGATCCAGGTGCAGCCTTGCACCTCACAACCACAGTTCTCTGGGTCCCTGCGCTCCCGTCGGAGGAAGGAACCTGCGTCCTGCCAGCAGCCTCCTCTGCTCCACTCCACTCGCCCCTGACTGCAGCTTCTGCAATTCTGAACTTTTATTCGGAAGGAAAAATTGCTCAAAACAAACCAAATGACCAAAAAACTTCCTCTCCCTTCCCCTCCCCTCCCACCCCAACCTCCAGAACCAAAAAAAAAAAAACCAACCAACCAAAAAAAACCAACAAAAACAACCCCTCCAAGAGAGAAAAGAATCAAAACCCAGTTTTCACTTGGAAGTCTCTGGGAAACATTTGCAAGGCCCAGCTGCTCTTGGCTGAATGAGAAAGCCTCAACATCAAACAAAGGTTGTCTGTCTATTCTGGAAATTAAGATGGGTTTTTTTGTTGTAGACTACCAACAGTTCCAAAAGTCTCTTCGAAACAGTGAACACAAGTGAGAGAGACCCCTGCGCTGGCCGGGGGTGGAGCAGGTGGTTTCCCACCTGCCACCACACACGTTTTGGTGGTGGTGGTGGTAGCCAGTCCCTTCAGGAAAAAATACCCCACCTCCCCCCGCAAAAAAAAGAACCCACCCCCAAACCATTGATTCAACTGGAACTTGAGTTTGCACTGAAGTTCTCCACGAGCTCAGCAATCCGTCGGGATCTGCAGGCTGCTGTCCTCCTGGCTGGAGATGGGGCAGGGAAGGAAAGCAAATGTAGAACTCAGCTCGTGAAAATCATCCCAAAGGTGGGGATGGGATTCTTCTCTCCTTGAGGTGACCTCCCCACCCAACACACACCCCTGACTCCCTGCCGACCGATGGTGAGCGACCGCCGCGGTCCCGACTGGAATCGTTAAGGGACTGAAGGCAGAGAGAGTCGTTGAGTTCTCCTGTGGTGCTGGTGATAAAAAGAATCTGAACTAAAAAGGTGAAGCCAAAGAAAACAAAGAAAAGCAAGGAATTCTTCCCCTTTGCTGACAGCCTCCAGCTCAGGTGACTGCAGGATGTGAGAAGTAGATGAGTAGATGAGCTCCGAGTCCTTCCCACCCCTGGGGGTCAGTTTCCTCCTAGCAGGGACAGCAGCGCTCGATGGGATGAGGAGTGGTCTTCTTGCATCCTATAAAGCCTGGGGCATATCCAGCTGGGATTAAAGCAGATTCCACTGTACTGTGGTAGAAAAAGGATGGCTGAAACAGGAGAGTCTTCCTCTGGGGCACTCCTCTGCATTATTTCCACGTGGCAGACTGTGGGATGGACCGTGGGGGAATCATATCCAGGAGATACTCGCGCTGGCGATCTACTGCTGAGGAGGACTTGTGCACAGCTAGACTGGGGTTAACAAAGGGTAAAGTGCCACCTGGAGAGACAGAAAAGAGAGAACAAGGGTCACAGGGGGGCACAAAGGGCTGCAAAAGCAGGTGCATTTGATCCCCAGGGCAGCCGATCAGTTAAGGTGGGGCTGGTTACTGGCCATGAAGGTCAGTGAGACCTCCAGGAGACCACAGAATGATTGAGGCTGGAGAAGCCCTCTGAGCTCAGCCAGCCCAGCCCTTGATATCATCCCCTTGGCCACACTAGGGCACTAAGGGCCAGAGCCAGGCTGGCCTTCAGCACCTCCAGGGATGGGGACTCCACCACTGCCCTGGGCAGCCCAGTCCAGGCTCTGATCCCTCTGTCAGGGAGGAAGGGCTTCCTAACATCCAGCCTAACCTTCCCCTGGCAGCTCCAGGCCCTGCCCTCTCAGCCTGATGCTGGTTGCCTGGGAGAAGAGCCCAACCGTTACCTGACTACAACCTTCCTTCAGGGAGTTGGAGAGAGGGAGAAGGTCCCCCCTGAGTCTCCTCTTCTCCAGGCTGAACACCCCCAGCTCCCTCAGCCTCTCCCCATCAGCCTTTCTCTCCAATCCCTTCCCCAACCTCATTGCTCCTCTGAACCTGCTCCAGCACCTCAATCTCTTTAAGAAAGTGAGGGGCCCAGCACTGCCCCTAGTACTTTAGGGGAGGCCTTCTCAGTGTCCAGTACAGGGTGGGCAAGCACATCTCCAGTCCTGCTGGCCACACTGCTGATCCAAGCCATCCTGGCCTTCTTAGATGAAGGTTCCAAAATGATCCCAACAAATAGGAGCGGGGTTTTGCGATGGAGACCTAAGCAGGCTACAGCTCTCTGCAATGAAACTACCTTTGAAATGATAAATTAGGCAAAATAAACCCACTCCACACCGGGCAAGAAAGCAGATTCCAAAAGAGCCACTGGCTACCGTGTTTCTTTCCTGGAGATTCCTAATTATCACTTAGCAAAACAAACAACCTTTCTCAAGTCAGGTTCTTATACACAGACACTAAAAATTAGATTAGAATTCACTATTTTCATTTGTTTAAAGCTGGGGCTGGGCACTGTAGCCTCCCCTAGAACAAACCCCACCTATGGACTGGACAGAGCTTCCAGTAAAACCAGTACAATGACTAAATTAAAGTCCTAGAGATGAACAACAACCTCCTTCACTGGACTCTGTGCTGAACAGCCCAGCAGCAGGTCTGTTGAAACGTGTGAAGCAGCCAGGTTTTAGTGAATGGTGCCACTACTGCCCCTTTTGATGAAGGTCAGCCCCCTCAGAAGCAGGTGCCAACAGCACGAAGGGCAATGACACCGTAACCCTTCAGCCTGAGCTCCAGGCTCAACCCAGTTTCCTTCTTATTTCTATCGCAGAATCAGAGTCACAGAACATTAGGGACTGGAAAGATTGGACCTTGAAAGATCATCTAGTCCAATCCCCCTGACACAGCAGGATCCCCTAGAGCCAGTCACACAGGAACAATCCAGGTGGGTTTTAAATGTCTCCAGAGAAGGAGACTCCACAGCCCCCCTGGGCAGCCCCTTCCAGGGCTCTGTCACCCTCACTGGGAAGAAGGTCCTTCTCACACTGATGTGGAACCTCTTCTGTTCCAGCTCACACCCACTGCCCCTTGTCCTGTCACTGGGTGCCCCTGAGCAGAGCCTGGCTCCATCCTCCTCACACCCACCCTTTCCATATTGATCAACATTGATGGGGTCACCCCTCAGTCTCCTTTTTTCCCAGCTCCCTCAGCCTTTCCTCAGCAGGGAGATGTTCCCCTCCACCACCCCTGTGGCTCTGCGCTGGGCTCTCTCCAGCAGCTCCGTGTCCTTCTGGTACTGAGGGGCCCACAACTGGACACAACATTCCAGATGCTGTCTCACCAGGGCCAAGTAGAGGGGGAGAAGAACCTCTCTCCATCTCTTAACCACCCCTGTGTTCTGATCCACCCCAGGAAGGCCGTTTCTATCCCGAGTTAATCTTCTCAGTGTCCCAGGGCAGGGGCTTTCATGCAGGAAGTGCAGAAAAGAAACCATCCTTACCCCAAGAACTACGAGTGTGGACAGAGAGCAGCTAATAGAAGTACAAAGAGAAGTAACTTTAGAGAAAGATCTACCTGTATTGATGGCAGTCTTCTTCCAGGCGGCAGCGCTGCCCTTGCTGACAGGTCTCTCAGCATGCTTACCTGGCCTGCTCCCAAGTGCTGCTGCAGACGAGGCATTCTGCAACTTGGGGGACTGGCTAAACGCATGCAACACGCCCCGCGGAGCTCCAGGACCTCGAGACATCTGGCTAGAAGTCTGGCAACAGAGTGAGAGGTTACAGAGGGGTGGTACATGCTGCCTTCTCCACTGCCACAGCCCCTGCTCCATCTCTGCAGCCCCTTTCTCCTCTCCCCTGGTCTCCCCTGACACGCAGAGCTTCAAGGCTGGAAGCTTCCTAGACATCTCTACAATAAAAGAATCAGCTCTCTGCTGCTGAAAGGCCCTGTAAGGGTGAGGAAAGATCAGCAACTGCAGAGCAGTAAAACAATGTGCTGCCTGAGCATCTCCAGGTGTCACTTCCCTGTCCTCAAACCACAATGATTTCAACTCAAAGCAGCACTCACGCAGCTTCCCCTGACTGAAAGGCCATTTTACAAGGTGTGTGGCCCAAGTCTCTCCCAGGGATGGGGCTACCATCACCTTAAACCTTCTGTAGGAGCTGCAGGCTCACAACACCTATTATTTTGTATTGCTGTCTTGAGTCAATTTTGTGCTGTGCTGGGACACCTCTCCTTTTGGTGCTGGGACACCTCTTCTTTTGGTGCTGGGACACCTCTATCTGGCACATAATCACACAACATTAGGGATTGGAAGGGACCTCAAAAGATCATCCAGTCCAGACCCCCTGAAACAGCAGGATCCCCTAGAGCCAGTCACACAGGAACAATCCAGGCAGGTTCTAAATATCTCCAAAGAAGGAGACTCCACAACCCCCTGGCACCCTCACTGGGAAGAAGGTCCTTCTCACATTGATGTGGAACCTCCTCTGTTCCAGCTCACACCCGGTGCCCCTTGTCCTGTCATTGGGTGCCCCTGAGCAGAACCTGGCTCCATCCTCCTGACACCCACCCTTTCTATACTGATCAACATTGATGGGGTCACCCCTCAGGCTCCCTTTTCTCCCAGCTCCAGAGACCCAGCTCCCTCAGCCTTTCCTCAGTGGGGAGATGCTCCCCTCCCTCCGTCCTCTCTGTGGCTCTGTGCTGGGCTCTCTCCAGCAGCTCTGTGTCCTTCAGAAACTGGGGAGCCCACAACTGGACATAAAATTCCACAAGAGGTCTTGCCAGGGCCGAGCAGAGAGGGAGCAGCAGCACCTCTCTCCATCTACTAACCACCCCGCTTCTAATCCTCCCTAGGATGCTGTTGGCCTTCTTGGCCACCAGGGCCCATTGCTGGCTCCTGGCCATCCTGCTGGCCACCAGGATCCCCAGGTCACTTCCTCCTCCACTGCTTTCCAACAGGTCAGTCCTCAACCTATAGTGGCACCTTCTAAAGCAACACAGGAAGAGGATTTGCAGGACACAACCGAACTCCCTGGATAACAATGATGGATCCGCAGACAGACACCGCTGTCCTGACCTTCACGGAATCTCCCACTCAAACACTCCTCTCACCAGTTTGACCCCGCTCACGCCATCACCACCAAGCCCTGCCCTACCTGCTTGAGCGAGTGGTGCTGCACGATGGAGTCTGCCTTGCTCTGCACGGGCGACGCCGTCTGCTGCAGTATCCTCTGCTCGATCTCCTGCTCCTGCTGCAGCGCTTTGACGAAGGCGGCCTTCAGCCGGTTCGTGTGCTCGGCTTTCAGAGCCTTCTTCTGGTTCGACGTCATGCAGGTCTCACACATGATGGTTCCGTTCTTCTCCTCCCTCCAACGGCAGGTGAAGTCAGTCTTACACTGAGCGCACATGTAGGGCTCGCGAGATGATACGGGCACGGAAACTTTACCTGCAAGGGAAGGCAGCTCAGCTCAGCCCCGTCTGTGGCTTCTAGGGGTGGGAACTGTTCCAGAAACCAGCTCCAGACAGTACTCCAGCGTTAAAAACAACCCCAGAGCAAAGCCACCACCCTTAACTTTCCTCACTCTGATGCTTTTTGTGTTACTGAAGCTCTAAACTCTTTGCTTGGGTGAGTGGGTGTCCTGCAGATCCTTCTTTAGATACTGGGTAGAGAAGCTTGTGAGGGTGGACAAAGCAGTAACTGATGAGCTCTGGGGAGAACTGGAGGCATTTCAGAGAGATCTTGACCATGATCTTGAGCCTGTGAGAATCATCACTTTCTCTTACAGAACCCCCGAATGATTGAGGCTGGAGAAGCCCCCTGAGCTCAGCCAGCCCAGCCCACGACCTAACATCACCCCAGCGGCCACAGCCAGGCTGGCCTTCAGCACCTCCAGGGATGGGGACTCTACCACTGCCCTGAGCAGTCCAGTCCAGGCTCTGATCACCCTTTCCAGGAGGAAGGGCTTCCTGACATCCAACCTAACCCTCCCCTGGCAGCTTCAGGCCCTGCCCTCTCATCCTGCTGATGATTGCCTGGGAGAAGAGCCCTGACCCCCACCTGACTACAACCTCCCTTCAGGGAGTTGGAGAGAGGGAGGAGGTCCCCCCTGAACCTCCTCTTCTCCAGGCTAAACACCCCCAGCTCTCTCAGCCTCTCCCCCACAGATTTTGCCTCCAGTCCCTTCAACAGCCTCGTTGCTCTGAACCTGCTCCATCTCTTTCTTGAAGTGAGTAGCCCAGCACTACCCCCAGTACTTGAGGGGAGGCCTCCCCAGTGCCCAGTACAGGGGGAGAATGACATCCCAAGCCCTGCTGGCCACACTATTGCTGTTTCAAGCCAGGATGGCACTGGCCTTCCCGGGCACACGGGCACCCTGCTGGCTCCAGTTCAGCCAGTTGTCACCCAGTACTGCCAAGTCCCTCTCTGCCCAGCCACTCATCCCCCAGTCTGTAGCTGCAGGGGGTTATTGAGGCCAAAGTGTAGGACCCTGAGGCCCTCTTAACCCTCATCCCGTTGTTTAAATGTTTTTTATGACTTAAGTCAATTATAACTAAATTATAATTTAAGTCAAAGAGTTTGTAGATTATTAAAGGAGGGGAAGCCCAGAAGCCACAGAGGGTGACAACAGCCTCCTGCAACATCCAAACACATCGCTGCAGCTGCTGGGGAAGGTTGTCTCCTGTCTCTGAGGATTACTGACAAGGCTAAACTCACCTTGAGTCTCCAGCAGATTCTGCACCACTTCTTCCAAGCCCACTAAGTAAATGAATTCGTTGTTGGCGGCACTGGGCAGGAAGTTCATCTCCGGCGCCGGCGGCTTGGGAGGAGGAATCTCCAGCAGCGTCTTCTCCAGCTGCTTGCGCAAGGCCAGCTTGGCGGCAGCTTGGCGGCTGGCCGGCGACTCGTTGGAGTTGACGATGGAAGCGGCGCTGGTCGTCGTGGCATTGGCCTGAGCCGACGACACGCTTGTACCTTTGATCGAGGTGGGAGAAGCCTGGGAGGGAACAGGACAGGGTAGTGAGCAGCAGCAGAGGGGCTGGTGCTCCGGGGATGGGTGTTTGAGCACCTCAGCACAAGAAGGACGTTGAGGGGCTGGAACAGAGGAGAGCAGCTGGGCTAGGGCAACCAGCCTTACAAAGAGCAGCTGAAGGAACCAGGGCTCTTCAGTCTGAGGAAGAGGAGGCTGAAGGGAGACTACTGCTTTCTACAACTCTCTGAAAGGGTACAGAGGCAGGTGCTGCCCCTCTTCTCACAAGTAAACACTGATAGGACTAGAGGGAAAAGCCTAAAGCTGCATCAGGGGAGACTTAGGCTGGACATCAGGAACAATTTTGTCTCTGAGAGGGTTGTAAAGCACTGGAAGGAGCTGAGTCACAGAATCACAGCATCACAAGAGTGTTAGGGATTGGAAGGGACCTTGAAAGATCATCCAGTCCAATCCCCCTGACACAGCAGGATCACCTAGAGCCAGTCACACAGGAACAGTCCAGGCGGGTTTGAAAGATCTCCAGAGAAGGAGACTCCACAAACTCCCTGGGCAGCCCCTGCCAGGGCTCTGGCACCCTCACTGGGAAGAAGGTCCTTCTCACATTGATGTGGAACCTCCTCTGTTCCAGCTCACACCCAGTGCCCTCGTGCTATCACTGGGTGTCCCTGGCTCCATCCTCCTGACACACCACCCTTTCCACCATGATCAACATTCACGGGGTCACCCCTCAGGCTCCTTTTTTTCCAAGCTCAAGACAGCTCCCTCAGCCTTTCCTCAGCAGAGAGATGCTCCCCACCTTTCATCATCTCTGTGGCTCTGCGCTGGACTCTGTCCATCAGCTCTGTGTCCTTCAGAAACTGAGGGGCCCAGAACTCATCACAAGATTCCAGGTCTCACCAGGGCAGAGCAGAGAGGGAGCAGAACCTCTCTCCATCTCCTAACCTCCCTCTTCTGATCCACGTCAGGATGCTGTTGGCCTTGATGTCCCTTACTGCGTTTAAAAGTCCTACAGATGAGGTGCTCAGAGATCTGTCTTAGGGATGATAAATTATGGAAACATTATGTCTGGAAAGGACTTCCAGGACCATCAGGTCCATAAAGATAAGAGTAAGGTTAAAGGTTGGACTTGATGATCTCGCAGATCTTTTCCAACTTAAATGTTTCTGTGGTTCTGTGATTCCTCTGCCCCTGAGATCTGTGGACAAGACCCAACCACCTGCCTCTGGATCTTGTTTTTGCAGGTGAGCACACAGATCACAACAGACAGGTTTCCAGCCTCGTGGTGGAGGTTCCACATCACCTAACTCTCAGATTCTGTTTCTGAAGGACTTGGTTTTTCTTGCTGATCAGTTTTATAAAGCAGGTTTTAGAAAGTCTAAAAGCCAGAGTCAAAAAGAAGTCCCTTTCCCTTAGGATTTTGTCAAAGCACTGACTTGGGTGCTACTGTCAGTGGCTGTTTCAGTACCTCTTGGTGCTTCTCTTTTTCCAGAACAGCCCCGTTTCTGTGACTTCAAAATGAGAGAAAATCTTCTAATGGGCAACTTCCTATTGAAACAGCCAGTGTGAACCATTTGGTTCACTGAGATCTCTCCTTCTTCCCAGTCTCTGTCCTGATTTTCCTCATTCCTGTCTACAGGAGGTGAATGGGACCAGAGAAAGGGAAGATCACAGAGCAGCAATAAGCAACCACACAGTAGTTAGAGGACAATCAGATAGGGTAACCCCAACAATCAGTGATCACAAACCATCCCTGCTCCTCCCTCAACCCCCCTGGGAACCCACCTGCGGGATGTTGACAAGCAGACTGGTGTTGGGCACGTTGGCGACCCGGATCAGCCCCTGCTGGATAATCCTCTGGCCCTGGATCTGGACGCTGGGGACGGAGGCGCGCGGAGCCAGCAGCAGTGGCGGCGGCCCCGTGCTGGAGTGCTGTCGGATGTTGTGGATTTGCTGGGAAGACACAGAAATGGGCTGATGTGGATGGGTGCCAGGAGCAATGGGGAGGGAGTGGGAGTGACGAGGAGGGAGCAGGAGCAGGGAGGCAGTGGTGGGAGTTGAACGGGATGGCATGAGAGCGGAAGTGAAGCAAGGCAGGGGACGCAAAGAAATTGGGACAGTTAACAGCTGGGTCACAATGGGATGGTTTTCCCTTTCCCTCTGCCAGAGTGAAGAGAGCTGCTCCTGCACAAGGTGGTTATGGCCAAACTGCACCAGGAAGTGCAGCACCACAGAGTGCTGGGGGTTGGAAACGATCACAAAATATCATCCAGCCCAATCCCCTGGCCACAGCAGGATTCCCTAGTCACACAGGAACATGGCCAGGTGGGTTTTAAGCGTCACCATCCATGGGGCTCTGCGTTGGACTCTCTCCAGCAGCTCTGTGTCCTTCTGGAACTGAGGGGTCCAGAACTGGACACAATATTCCAGATGTGGTCTCACCAGGGCAGAGTGGAGAAGAACCTCTCTCCATCCACTAACCAGCCCTCTTCTAATCCACCTCAGGATGTCATTTGCCTTCTTGGTCCCCTGGCTCCTGGCCATCCTGCTGCCCACCAGGACCCCTGGTGGGTCCCTTTCTCCTGCACTGCTCTCCAACAGCTCAAAGTTTCCCATTCCCACCTCTTGCTCAGCCTGGAGCTGTTAAACCCGTTTAGTCAGAAGGCACCAGAAGGCTGTTCCTTGGAACTGAGGGTTTTCTCCACACTCAGAACAGAAAGAAAACAAAATAACCACATGTCTACCTTCCCTGCTAACACTGCAGCTACAAGCAGAGCTGTCACTGCAGAGTAAATCCTCATTTAACAAGGAAATGGGTTTTTAACTGGTAGTCCCAGCTGTAGAGGACGGTAGCAAACTGAACACTGCTCTGCTCCTTAGTCCTCTGCTCCTATCCTGTTTCAGGTGGCAGAGATCCAGCAAGGCAGCACTTCCAGTCTTCCCATCAACTATCTCATTCCTGCAGCCCTTCTTCCATCACAACATAGACACAACGAGCTCAAACCCCTTGAGTTTCATCATCTGAAGCAGTGAAACTGATAGAACACAAAGAATGATGAGGGAGGAGAACAAAAGAACAAGGGGCTCTGTTTCGTTTCCTCTGCTGCCACTCTCCTCCAGAGCGGGTGGAGCTGGAAGGCTGGAAATGAACCTCAGTAAAGGCAAAAGGGTTTGGAGTGGCTGAGGGACAGCAGCTCTGGCAGGATCCTGCACCACCCCAGGAGTCTCTCCTGCCTCACTGGAAGCATGACAGGACAGCTCCACGCACAAACTGGGATGGTGCTGGACCTTCTGGTAACATCCAGCTGTATTAAGAGATTCCAGACAAGCAGAGAGGTGGCTAAGGAAAGAGTTAAGGTGCCTTAGAAGGAAAAGCAGAGTTACCACAAGGCAAACCCTTACCTGTGCTCCTCTGACCAGAGGTGGCATCACTATCTGCGTGTTCTGCTGCGTTCCTAACTTTGAAGAAGTCTGCTGACCTCCACGGACCAAGGGAGGAGGAATAACAGTGCCTGGTATGCGGGTGGAAGAGGTCTGCAAAACACAACACAGTGCTCTCACACCGCTTTGCTCCAGCACGTTTCCACTCACGCTCTCTTGGGTGGCTCTGAGCACCACTAGAGCTGCATCTCAAACTTCCTGCTCAGCTCTTGTTCTCTCTCATCCTGCACAGGACTCAAAGCGTGAGGGGAGCAGCCCTGACCGGATCTCTCCTCAAGTGCAAGAGCTCAGGAGCTGCTGTGCGGCCTCACAGTCACATCAGCACCCAACAGAAGATGGGGGTAACACCAGTGAGCTCTCTGCTCTGGCTGGTGGGACGATGAGGTGTCAGTCTGGAGGCAATGGGAAGTCTGCAGGATACGGGATGGCCGGGCTGGCTTTGGTGGGGAGTAAGAGAACAGGGAAACATAAACTGGTGCCTTCAACAAGAAGGCAGCTGGAGATGCAGGAACTGGTGTGGGGAGCAGACTGGGCAAGTGTGTGTGTGTGGGAAGGGGAAAAAAAGAGACAGGAAAAGGGGAAAGCTTCAGGAAAATTGGAAAAGAAGAGGAGTCAGACTGAAGAAGTTTGAAAAACTGCTGCCCACGCTTTGGGGCTGGGCAGCAGGAAATCCTCTGAGTTCCTCTGATGGACCTCATGCAACACCAGGGGCGATCGGCCTGGGAAGTGCTCAAGAGCTGAAACCCCTTCACAGGATTCATGTGGCTTTACAGGTCTGGCCTCACTCAAAGCCCAAACTGACCATCAGCTCTGAAGGCAGACTCTACCCCCACTGCAGCTCCCAACTTCCCACAGCACCGCGTGTCCACACGCGGACGGATCCAGGCAGCTGGGAAGGTCTGGCTGATGTTAACCCCTCCATGCAGCAATTAGTAGGGTTTGTCCAGTTAGGCAAAAGCAGCTGGAGGTTAATTGGCCCAAACAGCCCCAAATCAGACAACAACTGCAGCGCTGAGCTCTTAGCTCCCGGCTCTCTGCTCTGTCCAACCCACTGTCTGATGTGAAGGTTTCACTCAGGGTCCAGTTCCTCTGGAAGTGCTGCAGGGAAGGCAGTTTTGCCTCCAGGAAGAGGCTTCCTCCAGCTGTCAGACTGCTGTAGGTTCTGCCAGCTCCTTCCCTCGAGCAGCAGCATTTGGGGAGGGTCTGAAACGAAGTCGCCACGTGCCAAGGAGAAGCAGTTCTGATATCTGTCTGTGATTAACCCAAGGTAAATAACCCCAATCGTTTCAGATTCTAAAGGAAAACAAGATACCAGCCTCCTTCCAGAGGACGATTAGGTTGACAGATGTCAACTGCCACTGCTTTGGGGTTGTTTTTATTTCCTTCCCCCAGACTTTCCAGCATCTCATTTAATTTAGTTCAAACCAAGATCTTTCCTGCCATCGGGTGCTGTTCAGCCACCAAGTGAGATGAGAAGATCATAGGATCCACTCAGCTCTTACAATTAATCACTGAAGTCTCTTGAGGGAACAGCAACAGGCTGCCACAGGATTTCTGACCTAACCCCAGGGCATTCTCTCCTGCCACAGGCTCTAGTGCAGGATGGACTGACCAGCAGAGTGGATCAGGACCATCAGCTGCTGACAGACACCCTCGTGTGACATCCTGCTTGTATCTCCCACCCCACTTGTTGTATAAAAATCTTACAGTGGGGTCTTGGAAGCTAAAAAAAAAAGGATGGGTTTGTCTTTCCTGTGCTGGGAACCTCCTTCTGTGCTCCGTGTGCCCTGAACCTGACAGCCTGACCCACCCCACTGACCTGCAGGGACGACTTGCCAGCAGGAACACTCTGCGGTCCCCGCACCAAGGGCGGAGGGGTGGCCACAGCACTCCCAGAGGAACCAGCAGGCTGGAAGAGGAAAAACAAACCAGAAAGAAAGCAGAGGAGTGAAGGGTGTAAGCAGAATTCCAGAGGCTAAGGGAAGAAAAGTGTTTTTACCTCCTCACACTTCAATCTTAAGAGAATCTTCCAAGAACTGCAGGATTCTCCCTCCCCCCAGCATCTCCCCACGCACACAAAAAACAAGGGAATGATTAGCTAAGTCAGGATTCCACCAGGAAAATACAACACCAAAAGCACAGCAACGTGGAAATGTGTTTTACAGTCAGCAGAGAGCCCATTTCAGTCTGTTCCACCAGTAGGACCAGTCTCAGCTGACCAGGTTTGAGTGGAAAAACAGTTTAGGACAGAGATCGCAGCCGTTAGGAAGTTTAGGATACGCTGTGTCACTCTTGTTAGTTCAAACAGCCAGAGCTCATTGCCCAGCAGCAAAGTGAGTGATGCAGGTTCTTCAGTTTTAATCCCATTTACTGAAGCATTTCTGGGGGCTGGAAGACACCAGCAAAACCAGCAAAAGCCAGCTAAGGGAGCTGTGCTAACACCAGCTGCACCTCACCCCGTCGCGCCTGGAAAAGGAAATAGTTTGGTTGCTGTTAGCTCCTGGGGATGTAGCTTGTGCCTGGACAGCAGCTCATGGGGGGCTCCCACCCCTCTCTGCTCTGCTCCTGCCACCATCCTCCTCCTCCCTGCAGTACCAGCCCTGACATGTTGGCTGGGCTGGTTTGTGCTGGAGGCAGCAACCTGTGCTCTGGGCTATCACTTGTGGTTGTGTGACACAAGGAGAGGAGGGGAAACAAGAGGAAGGGAAGGGAGAGTTAGGGGTGACAGGGCTGAGCCATCCCCTCTGGGAGCTGCTGGGATGTTGGGAACAGTGAATTGTGCAGGAGCTGCAGTCAGAGCTGGGCTCCTGCCACACAGCACAAGCTGCCAGCTCCCAGAGCCTGGCAGCCCAGGGCAGGACTCCTCTTCTTCAAACACAACCCCTACGTGGCACTAAGGACTGGCTGGGTGGTTAGTAACTGGGGATTTGTTGAATTCATAACTGCATCTCAGCTTTAACACAAAGACCTTCAACCTCTGAACAGAGTCCATAGGATCAGCCACCTCAGCAGGAGAAAAATTCCACCCAATCCATGGGACACAGACTGCTGGGAGCTCCACAAGAAGTGGAAGACACTGCGTTTGAAAGGTGTTCTACATCCTGGAGGTCACGGCTGCTGCCACAGTTAGGTCAGATGTTCTCCCTTCTGTTTCAAAAGATGAGAGGCTGAGGATCTGTAGGACAAGAATTACCTTCTGAGTAGTGGTCTCCTTCTGGATCTGACTCTGCCGGAGCTTTTTCAATAGAACAAGTTTTGCTTCTTCTAACCGCAACTCTTCTTTCAGCTGCTTGATCATCCTCTCACGCTCCTCTGGGCTGCTTTTCTGCAATAGGGGGTGGAAAAACAGGGAGAGGGGAGAGGGAAAAGGCAGAGAGCAGACAAGTTAGGACAAGAACTCGGAGCGTTGTGAGTGTCGTGTGTGTCAAAACATCACTGATGTGGTGGCAGTTACAGACACAACCCAGTGTGGGGAAACAGCTCAAAGGCAAAGAGTTCTGGATTGATTCTCAAGGAGTTAATAAGGGTCTGGGAAAATTATTGTTAGTATTGAGGGTGGAAGAGACCCCTGAGCTCAGCCAGCCCAGCCCAGGACCTAACATCACCCCAGCGGCCACACCAGGGCACTAAGTGCCACAGCCAGGCTGGCCTTCAACACACTCAAGGATGGGGACTCCACCACTGCCCCGGGCAGTCCAGTCCAGGCTCTGATCCCCCTTTCTGTGAGAAAGGGCTTCTAACATCCAACCTAACCCTCCCCTGGCAGCTTCAGCCCCTGCCCTCTCATCCTGCTGCTGGTTGCCTGGAGAGGAGCCTGATCCCCAGCTGACTACAACCTCCCTTCAGGGAGTTGGAGAGAGGGAGAAGGTCCCCCCTGAGTCTCCTCCAGGCTCAACACCCCCAGCTCCCTCAGCCTCTCCTCATCAGCCTTTCCCTCCAGTCCCTCCCCCAACCTCCTTGCTCCTCTGAACCCACTTCAGTCCTTCCATCTCTTTCTTGAAGTGAGGGGCTCAGCAGTACCCCCAGCACTCAAGGGGAGGCCTCCTCAGTGCCCAGTACAGCGAGAAAGCTGCAGAAAGTGAGGGGCCCAGAGCTGCAGAAAGGACATCAAGGCCTCAAAAGCTTCCAGATTCTCCACTGGCAACTGGATGTTTGTAAACTGCTGGGTCCACCTGACTCTGTGGTGGCAGGAGGGAGGGCTCTGTCTCACTCACCATGAGAGCCTCCGTGTTGGTCTCTTTTAATGCTATTTTGGTTAAACCATTCATTCTAGGGCTAGAAGGTTCATTGTCCGACAGCACGATCACGTCTGGTGAAGGGACCCTCTTCTCTCTCTTTACCTCACTGCAAATGAGAAGAAACACAAAGAGAAGAAATTAATAAACACAAGCAATCAAGGAAAAGTCACTTCATTTGCAGCCTCCTGGCTGGATCAATCCCAAATCCCTCCAATCCTGAATAAACCTGACTCAGATGAGCTCAGCTGCTGCTCTCCCTGGGGTTATCCAGCCTCCCAGGACAAACCCATCCCCTCTTTTCCTTTGTTTCTGTCCCACCACCTTCAGAACCAGGATCTGGGATTCCAAATGACAGACCAGAGCCAGGTCTGGTCTCTATTTCAGAGCCACGTTTGCTGCACGGGATCGCCAAGAGGTCGAGCAGCAGCTTCTCAGAGCGGGAGAGTGAATCTGTACCCCCCTGGGATTGACTGCAGCAGGAGCTGGAGGAGGAGGTGACTGGGTTTGGCTTTCAGGTGACCCAAAGCTAGCAGCAGGAACAGTCTGCACTGAGAAGCTGCTGGGTTAGGGTTAGGTGTCAGCCAAACATCACCTTCGTTAGGAATTCAATGATTCTGAGCTCCAAAGTGGATTCGATGGATAAAGAGCTGGCTGGATGGTGGCAGCCAAAGAGAAAGGGCTTCCCAACATCCAACTTAACCCTCCCTGGCAGTTTCAGGCCCTGCCCTCCCAGCCTGCTGCTGGTTGCCTGGGAGAAGAGCCTGACCCTGCCTGACTACAACCTCCCTTCAGGGAGCTGGAGAGAGGGAGAAGGTCTCCCCTGAGTCTCCTCCAAGCTAAACACCCCCAGCTCCCTCAGCGTCTCCTCATCAGCCTTTCCCTTCAGTCCCTTCCCCAACCTTGTTGCTTCTCTGGACCTGCTCCAGCCCCTGCATCTCTTTCTTGATCAATGGCTCAGTGTCCCAATAGAGAGAGCTGCTCCTCAAGGGTCTAGACTCAGACCAGTGCTGTTTATCATCTTTGTTGGCACCGTGGACAGTGGAATTGAGAGCCCCCTCAGTCGCTTTGCTGATGGCACTGAACTGTGTGGTGAAGTCAACACCCTGGAGGGAAGGGAGGCCATCCAGAGGGACCTCGAGAGGCTCCAGAAGTGGGCTGTGCAAATCAACATGGGCAAGGGTCTGCCCCTGGGTCGAAACAATCCCCTGCACCAATACAGACTGGGAGGAGAAAGGATTGAGGACAGCCTTGAGGAGAAGGACTTGGGGGTGGGGGTGGAGCAGCAGTTTCCCAGGAGCAGTCAGTGAGCGCTGGCAGCTCAGAGAGCCAGCAGTGTCCTGGGCTGCAGCAAAAGAAGCAGGGACAGTTGGTCAAGGGAGGGGATTGTCCCCTTCTACTCTGCACTGGTGAGACCCCGCCTGCAGTACTGGGTCCAGTTCTGGAGTCCCCAGCATCAGAAGGACACAGAGCTCCTGGAAGGGGTCCAGAGGAGAGCAACTCAAATGATCAGAGGGCTGGAGCACCTCCCCTGTGAGGACAGGCTGAGCAAGTTGGGGTTGTTCAGCCTGGAGGAGGCTCCCAGGTGAACTTTGAGCAGCTTTCCAGTCTCTGAAGGAAGGGGGCAACAAGAAAGCTGGGGGAGGGTTTTTCACAGAAGTGGTAGCGAGAGGACAAGGGGAGCAAAAGGGTTCCAGACTTGAAGAGGGGAGACTGAGGTTGGATATAAGGAACAAATTCTTTGCTGTGAGGGTGGGGAGATGCTGGAACAGGTTGCCCAGGGAAGGTGTGTCTGCCCCATCCTTGGAAGTGTTGAAGGCCAGGCTGGCTGGGGCCCTGAGTAACCTCATCTGGTGAAGGTGTCCTGCCTGTGCAGAGGGGTTAGAACTGGATGAGCTTTAAGGTCCCTTCCAACCCCAGCCATTCTGTGTCCCTATGATTTAGTGTTAATTAACCCTTATTATGCTGTTCAGTGACGCTGAGAAGCTCACACTCATCGCAGTGGCACAGGATAACCTTCGGGGTAGGTCAGCTGGGATGTGTGATCCTGCAAAAGCAGCCTCAAATACTGCAAAAAACCAGCTTTTAAATTTCCAAGTTAGTGGGAAAAAGAAGGGGAAAAGTTGGAGTGTCCTGTAGAGGGCACAGCAATCCCAGGAATGGAGCCGGCTGGACTCAAGTGAGTGGCACAGGTGAAGCATCTCCAGCTTCTTCCTGTATCTGAAGGCACCAAACAGTTTCAGGTTGCTCTGAAGAGGGAAGGAACTGGGTTGGGCTGAGCTCTGACTGGGCAGGCCTCAGGGATGGTACCAGCGTGGGTGCTGGTGATGGTGGAGCAGCTCCGCATGGGGGACTGAGGAACTGGCTGTTCCTGAAGGATAAACCCCTCATGAAAAGCCCTGATAGGTCCAGGAAGAAGAGCTGGGGACCACTTAATTGTGGGGCTCTGAGCTGCCAACCCCAAGCAGCCCCTCCAGCCAATTCCAGCAGCTCCACCCTGGATGCAGCCCCCACACCTGCCAGGGGGAAGCAGCAAGGTCAGGGCATCACAGCTTGAACGCAGCCACCACCACGAGGGGACGCGATGGGATCATGTGGCTGTCGACTGGTGACTCTGGCAGCGGCTGCCGTTGGGTTGTCCCCCTGTGGGGAGCTCCAACAGCTCTCCAATGGTAGAGCCACCAGCACCAGTGTGACCACCAGCCCCAGTACATCTGTCATCCTGCCACTTCTCCAGCCAGGAACCCGCTGAGATGGTGGCACCGAGCGGGGCCACCGCAGGGTCACGTGAGGCACCGGCACGTGATGTCCGTTGGCCAAATCCATGACAACAGCCTGGCCCGGCCGCTGACGCCTGACCTTCATTTTGTGGCCGGAGGTCAGGCCCAGGTGGCTGCTGAGAAAATGGAGCGGCTGTGCCCAGGGGTCAGCGCTGCCCCTCGCTCCGTGGATTTAAGGGACAAAGTGAAGAGAGGCTAAAAAACATCCCCCCGAAAGCCCCCCTGGGCTGTGGTGGGGGGACCCCCCGGGTTTAGTTTCAGGCTGGATGAGGAAGGTCGGGATGGAATCGCCCAGGATCCCACAGGAAAGTGTTGATGCTGAAGTCACTCAGCAGCAGGAGTTGGTATTGGAATGAAGAGCTGCCTGCAGCTGCGTGTTAGCAGCAGGAGCCTGGCTTCCTCTGCAGTGGGAATACTCCATCCTTGAGGAGGAGGAGGAGGAGGATAAGCACAGCTCAGCAGCCAAGCACAGAGAGAGCAGCCATTCATGTTCCCACAGCAGCAGCTGCTCCCAGCACTTCTCACCCTGCCACAGCCCATGGCCAGGGCACCAGGAGCTGGGATGGATGCTGGTTTGACCAGTTGAAGCAAAGAGCAGCTGCCTGGCCAAGCCAGTACCATGGAATCATAGAAGTGAAGGGACCTCTACAGGTCCTCTGGTCCAAATGGAACCATCTGTGCCTTCCCCAAAGCCATTCCTGGATGGAGCCACAGCAACAGGAGTCATCACACCCTGGACCAGGGATGTCCTCTGCTCACAGGGTTCTTCCAGTGATCTCTGTGCACTTGGAAGAGAGGAATCACAAAGCAAAGCAAGATGCCACCACTCTGCACAAAACTCCACTGTCTGTGACTAGGACACACAAGATCTGGAGCTGGGAAATGAACCCTTTATGCCAAAGCTCTGCGGTGACCTCAGGCTGAGAAGCAGGAGGAGATGACACCAGGGACTTCATGGGGGACGTCCCTGGCCACGTGAGATTCCTCTGGAGTTATGTATCCAGTTCTGGGCTCCTTGGCTCAAGAGGGACAGAGATCAGATTGAGAGAGTCCGATGGAGAGCCATGAGGATGATGAAGGGACTGGAGCACCGACCTTGTGAAGAGATATTGAGAGATCTGGGGCTTTCAGTTTGGAGAGGAAAAGACTATGAGGGGATTTAATCACCATCTGTAAATCCATGAGGGCTGGGGGTCAAGAATAAAGACACAATCTCTTTTCACTTGCACCCTGTGACAGGACAAGGGGCACTGGGTGTCAGTGGGAGCACAGGAGGTTCCACCTCAACCTGAGGTCAAACTTCTTCACTGTAAGGGGCACAGAGCACTGGAAGGGGTCACCTGGCCAGGGAGGGTGTGGAGTCTCCATCTCTGGAGACTTTCAAGACCCCCTTGGCACCCTTCATGTGTGGCCTGCCCTAGGTTCTGTGGTCCTGCTCAAGCAGGAGGGTTGGACTCTACGACCTCTGCAGGTCCCTTCCAACCCCTGATGAGCTGTGGATCCGTGGATCCTCAGCAGCATGAGGTGGCACCGACCGAACTCTGGGGTTGCAGGACCAGAGTCCAGCAAAAAAGCCACAACATTCCCTCACCAAGGAGCTGGCTCTGGGCTTCTGTCAGCCGGGGTGTAAAAGCACCAAACTCGAAGCAGATGTTCCAAAATAAGGGAGACAATGGAAATATCACCACGTCCCCAAAAATACTGCCACCAGCAGTTCCTAATTTGGGCTAAACACCCTGCTCCCCTGACCTTTCCCCGCCGAAGCCATCGGCCATATCCTTTAGCTAAATAAAGCGGCGGCTCTTATTATTCTCCCTTCAGCTTTCTTAAGTGCTGCTGTCTCAATCACTTTGGGCTCTGCACTGGAAGATGAAAGCGGGGCTGCTGCCCAGTTACGGGCCCCCCGTTACAACCATTCACAGCAATAAAACACAATCTGACGGAGACCTCGTGGAAGGTCCGTGTCAGGCATCAAACACAGACCCCCCTGAAGTCACTAACTGCCCCGAGAACAAGGGCCACGTTTCCTTCAGTCTCCTCTTTATGAAGGTCACAGCACCAGGGCTGGCACCTCAGGCTGCTCAAGGGTTTTCCTCATCGTCTCTCTCCGAGCATCCTGCAGGCATTCAGAGAACAACAGTGATTCCAGAAGAAACCAAACCAAACCGCCGCTTCCCCACGGGGACGCTGTGTTGAATTGTTGGGTTGAAGGAAAGAGAAGGGTGGCCAGGTGGCTGAAAGCAGCCCTGGAGCTCTGCTTCCACTTTGTGGGGACAGAGGAAGTTCCTTTCAATGTTTTATCGTGAAGGTGACACGGTCCTGGGGTACCCTGAGGATATGGAGAGGGTCCAGAGGAGACCACAAAAATGCTCAGGGGGCTAGAGACTCTCTGCTCTGGGGACAGGCTGAGGGAGCTGGGGTTGTTCAGCCTGGAGAAGGCTCCAGGGTGACCTGATAGCAACTTTCCAGTTCCAGAAATGGGGCTACAAGAGAGCTGGAGAAGGGCTTTTTACAGGGGTCTGTAGTGACAGGACAAGGAGCAATGGACTTGAACTGAGTGAGGGGAGCTTTAGATTGGATCTTAGGAAGAAATTCTTCACCAGCAGGGTGCTGAGGCCCTGGAACAGGTTGCCCAAGGAGGTTGTGGCTGCTTTGTCCTTGGAAGGGTCCAAGGCCAGGTTAGATGGAGGGCTCTGGGCACCCTGGTCTGGTGAGAGGTGTCACTGCCATGGGCTTGGTACTGGACGATCTTCCAGCCTGAAGCATTCTGTGAGTTTATTACTCACCTCAACAGCCTCATGAAGTTTCAGTGAAACACACTAAGGAAGACTGAGTTTAAACTCAACACTGGTGAGAGAAGAGACACCCAGGAACCACTGGCTCAGGGTTTCATTGCAGAGACTCATGCTACAGCTTGGAGAGAGTGACAGGACACCCGGAGATCAGCTCCTGTATCTCGATAGGCAGCCTCTGCCTTCCTCCATCCTAATTAGACAACGAATGAGGTTCCTTTTACAGACCCCAAGTGCCCTTTCAATCACTTCCAAAAGAAGAGAAAAATAAAAGATAAAAATAAAACCACTTGGGCAAAGTTACAGAACTACCAAACCAAAACACAAAATCACACAGAATCTCAGGATGATTGAGGCTGGAGAAGCCCCCTGAGCTCAGCCAGACCAAACCAGGTCCTAACATCACCCCAGCGGCCACACCAGGGCACTAAGGACCAGAGCCAGGTTGTCCTTCAACACCTCCAGTGATGGAGGCTCCCACACTGCCCTGTAAAGTCCATTCCAGCCTCTGATCTCCCTCTCCATGAGGAAGGGCTTCCTAACATGCAACCTAACCCTGCCCTGACAGCTTCAGGCCCTGCCCCTCTCATCCTGGCGCTGGTTGCCTGGGAGAAGAGCCTGACCCCCACCTGACTACAACCTCCCTTCAGGGAGTTGGAGAGAGGGAGAAGGTCCCTCCTGAGTCTCCTCCAGGCTGAGCACCCCCAGCTCCCTCAGCCGCTCCCCATCAGCCTTTCCCTACAGTCCCTTCCGTAGCCTCATTGCTCCTCTGGACCCGCTCCAGCCCTTCCATCTCTTTCTTGAAGTGAGGGGCCCAGAACTGCCCCCAGTACTCGAGGAGAGGCCTCAGAATTAACCCCCCTTCCAGCCCCTGTCCTGAAGGCCCTTGATGCATCCTTCCTGTCTGCAGGGACCTGAAGGACCATCTCTGTCTTCAAACCGAAGCCCTACCTGCATTAGCAAACACGCAGCAGTTTTGCCGTCAGCCCATTCAGCAGCCTCTGGTTCCCTCTCATCCAGAAATCCTTGGCAGGGAAGGAAGACAAACAAGGAAAGAAGCAGCAAGGCAGAGGGGAATTTTCATGCTATTCTTTTTTCCTGGAGATGTTTTTTATCTCCCTGAATCAAAGAAGCTGCAGTGGATCCAGTGACTGCGGTGAGAAACTGGAGCAAAACGAACTCCAGCCCTTCCTCTGAGCATGAGGGAAGGAAACTGTAATGGGGAGCTTAACCAGGGCTGAGCACACAACCACCTGGGATGGAGTCAGGAGACAGGGGGAGAAGAAGAAGCAGCATGAGGAAGGGGCTGAGTGTGGGCTCTAGGTGATGGGAGCTGCCTCTGGAGAGGGGTAAAAGCAATGGGAACCAGCAGGATCCCAGACCAGCTCCAGGACACAGTCCCAGCTCCAGCTGGAAGCAAGAGATGCTGGGCAAACCTGGAGGGAAACTCGTGTGGAGGATCAGAGGAGATGGAGATCAGATGGAGACCAGACAAAAGGGACAGCAGAGCTTGAACACAGGGTAAGAGATCAGGATTCAACCAGCTTCAACAAACCCTGTCCCTCCAGCACCCACATGGCTGTAAATCAGAGGATGCTGCACTATTTCATCACCCTACCACAAGCAAGATGAGCCCTTATCAAGGGGGGGAGCCTTCCCCCTGCTCCCAGTCTGTCCCAGCAGTAGGTCTGGGATAACTGTACAGCAGCCCAGTTTGCTCCCAGTGTGCAAAATCACCGGGCAGAGGAGCAAGACTCTGGTTTGGCCTCGTATGACCTCTCTTCAAAGACTCCTGCCACTACAGACTTCCTTCTGTTTCTCCTGGCACTGGTGAATGTGTTCAAACCAGACTCTGTTTTGGAATTGAACTTCAAGATTTAGGAGAAAAAAAACTGCCCAAAAAAGAAGAAATAGAAGTTGATCACATGAATCTGTGACATTTCAGATCTTGAAAAATTCTCTGACTTCAGGTAGATCTTCCACTCCCTCAGCTCTGCCTCAGCAGGGATTACTGCTGGGCCACCTTTCTCCAAGGGTAATGTTGTGTTTTCAGTTCTAGAAGTGTTAGAGAGGTTGATAAACCCAACCCCACTGAGCATCAGCCGTGTGCAGGAAGTTTTGTAGCAGTTCAGTCACTTTAAGCGCTGGCTCAGCTCAGCTGCTCTAGAGACTCAGGGCCGGGACAAGCCCTGAGCTGGATTCCTCTGAAGATCAAAGGGCTGCAAAGCTAAGTCCTACAGTTACAGACAAAAAACAACCCCTTATGAAATGAAGATCCACCTTCCCTACCGATGCCAAGTGGTTTTTATACAGTGAGAGATCAGACTCATCCCGCGACGCTTCCTGCCTATCGCAGGCATCTCCAGACTCGGGTTGCAATCGCTCGAGGATGTATTTGCATCCCACGGCTGATCAGCTGCTCAGCACCACTGTGCTGGGAGTGGAGCCACGCAAGGATCACAGGCAGGAGCAGAGCCCCAGAGCCCAGGAAGCTGCTGCCTCACTTCCAGAAGTTTGGGGGATCGTTGTGGCTCAGTCTCATTGGAGGAGACTGAAGGTTTGACTCCTCTCTAGTAAGAATTGTACACAAAGACTGTTTTGTGAGGTGCTCCAGCCTACCAACAACATCCCCAGAGCTGACCCAAAGCCTCAGCAAATCCAGAATTCTATCTATTAACTTCAGCAGAACTGGGAAGAGCCTCCACGTGCCAGGAGCTTTCTGCGGGGGAAGCCTCTTCTCTCTCCTTGCCGAAACCGAATACAACAGGATCCTCTTACCAGCTGAAAGAACAGCAGTGTGTGGAAGGGCATCTCGTGTCAATGGGTGTTACTGTTCCACAGGCTCTCTGGGAAGCCAGAGCACAGCCCCTGCTCCATCCCCTGTTTGTGCATCGGGCCAGGGACCAGCAGAACAGAAGCACTGGCTCACGTTTTCATGAAGCAGATGACACAGTGATAGGAACCACAACAAGAGCAGTAGAAAACTTGATTCTAATTGATTAAATGTTGGAGATGAGCAACCTTTCCAGATCTGTGTTAATGAGCAGGTAGTGATTACAGAATCCCAAAATAATTGAGGCTGGAGAAGCCCTCTGAGCTCAGCCAGACCAGCCCACAACCTAACTTCATCCCCTCGGTGGCACTAGAGCACTAAGCACCACAAACAGGCTGCCTTCAGCACTTCCAAGGGTGGGGACTCTCTAACTGCCCTGGGCAGTTCATTCCAGGGTCTCATCCCTCTTTAAGGGAGGAAGGGCTTCCTAACATCAAATAACCCTCCCCTGGCAGCTTCAGGCCCTGCCCTCTCGAGCCCGACCCCCACCTGACTACAGCCACCCTTCAGGTAGCCAAAAGGCACCTTCTGAGCTCTACCCCCAGCTGCCTGACGTGGAAGTCGCTCATTACCCCTATTCCCCCACTCTGTGCAAGATACAAGTGACTCAAGGTAATGGAGAAGCTTGAACTGTCTTGTCCCCTTGGCAGAAGGTTTATGGAGACAGCTGAGAACCATCAGCTCCCCTCCACACACCGAGGGAGGAAGTCCTGCTGTCCATGGCCCGAAGCAGCAGCTTGTGGCTACAGTCAGCCCTGACTTCTCTCGGACAAGCATCACAAGTTTGGAGAAGTTTACAGGTTAAACATCAAAGGGAGCAATTTTCTCTCTCAGTAATTCCTGTGCAGTCGATAGCATCTCATGTTTTCAGCGTCACACCTCAACCACGAGCTGCTTTAACTCCCGACGGCTGAGTGGACGCATGAGCCCCGTTGAAGCTGTAGGCACAGACAGCTCTCAGCTCTCACCTGCCACTACTCTGGTGGCAGAATCAAGGATAAAGAAAGGAGGCTTCTGGAATTCCTGCTCAACAGATCAACTCTGACCACACTATAGCGAGAAAAGACCACAAAGTGCCACAGAATCCCATTACATCAGGGCTTGGATGGGACCTCGAAAGATCACCCGGTCCAACCCCCTGACACAGCAGGATCACCTAGAGCCAGTCACACAGGAACAGTCAGGGTGGGTTTGAAACATCCCCAGAGAAGGAGACTCCACAAACTCCCTGGGCAGCCCCTGCCAGGGCTCTGGCACCCTCACTGGGAAGAAGGTCCTTCTCAGATTGATGTGGAACCTCCTCTGCTCCAGCTCACACCCACTGCCCCTTGTCCTGTCACTGGGTGCCCCTGAGCAGAGCCTGGCTCCATCCTCCTCACACCCACCCTTTCCATATTGATCAACATTCATAGGGTCACCCCTCAGTCTCCTTTTTCCCAGCTCAAGAGACCCAGCTCCCTCAGCCTTTCCTCATCAGGGAGATGTTCCACTCCATCACCTCTGTGGCTCTGCGCTGGACTCTCTCCAGCAGCTGTCTCCTTCTGGAACTGAAGGGCCCAGAATTCAACACAAGATTCCTGATGTGGCCAACACAGGGGCTTTGTGATGCTGGTAGAGGCAGAATCTGGGTTAGAAAGAAGGTAGAATAATTGGAATCTGGCTTGAAGGTGCTGATCTGTAGGTCTGAAGTGCTCAGTGTAGCTCTGAAGCACCTAGTTCACAGGTGTCTCTTGCATAGAAGCCAAAGGAAAGGCTGTGGAGAATTTACTACAGACAGGCAAAGGTGACACTGAACTTGGAATTCACACTTTCAGGTGTCACAGTTCAGATCCCTTAAGGACCTTGGACTTTCAAGAAAGGATCAGAATGGGTCCTACAGAGAGCTGCTGCAGATTGCTGCTACTAGAGTCAAAATCCATGAGTTACTTCAAAATAAAGGCAGGCTTTTCCACCCATCCTGCTCTTCCAGGAAGATCCTGCAGGTTGCAATTAAAACTCTTCTGTTTAATTAGAATCTCTCTCCTGCATCACAGCTCAATGAGAAACCCAAACCCCAACCACTCTCCTCATGTAAACCTCAATCACAGCTCAAAGAGCATCGTCTTCAGCAAAATCAGTAAGGAAATCCTACAGAAGTCGCTGTTGAACCAGACAAGAGGAGCCAGAGCTGCATCATACTGGTACCAGTTTGATGCAGAGAACTTCTTCCCGGTGCCATCAGACCCCATTGCACTGTGCTACAACTCCACAGGAGATGATGCAGGATGCCCAGGTGGCCAAGAAGGCCAACAGCATCCTGGCCTGGATCAGGAACAGGGTAACCAGCAGGAGCAAGGGAGGTGATGGTGCCCCTGTACTCTGCACTCGGGAGTCCCCACCTTGAGTACTGGATCCAGTTTTGGGTGCCACAGGATTAGGAGGACATTAAGGTGTTGGAGCGGGGCTGGAGAAGGGCAGTGAGGCTGGGGAGAGGGCTGAAGAACAAGCCCTGTGGAGAGCAGCTGAGGGAGCTTAGTCTAGAGAAGAGGAGGCTGAGAGAAGACCTTCTTGCTCTCTACAGCTACCTACAAGGAGCTTTTAGTGAGGCTGCTGCTGGTCTCTTCTCCCAAATTACTCATGATAGGACAAGGGGAAATGGCCTCAAGTTGCATCAGGGGAGGTTTAGACTGGATCTTAGGAAGATGTTCTTTGTTGAGAGAGTGGTTGGGCACTGGAACAGGCTGCCGGGGAGGTGGTGGAGTCCCCATCCCTGGAGGGGTTTAAAAACCAAGTAACTAGAGCACTTGAGGCCCTGGTGTAGGGGTTAGGGAGATGTTGGGTGAGGGCTGGGCTGGCTGACCCTGGAGGTCCTCTCCAGCCAGGACAATTCTATGATTCAACGACGCGGGGGGCAACTCACCCTTTCGAGGTACTCATGTCCACAGGTTCATCTCCCGTCTGAACCTCCACCTTGATGGTCGCTTTCACCTCTCCACTCTTCAACAGCCCTTGCACTTTGCCAGCCGCAGGATCCGCTTTGATTTTCATGTCGCTGTCTTCAGCGCTCAGATCTGTCGCCAACAGTCCTTTCTCCATTTTGAGCTTCTTACTGTCCACATCGTTGTGTGGAACGTCCCGTTCCAAAGCTCGTTTCTGACTCCGGGTCCTGCATGCTTCCTCTGTCATTGTGAGGCTCTGCCAACAGCGAGAGGAGACACAAACCAGTTAAACAAACTGGGAATGAGAGGGGGGAAAAGGGAGTTGGGCAAAACACCTTCATTTCCAAAGAGGGCAAAGTCCAGGAGGAGCTCGGAGGGAGCGATAAAAGCTTTGTGGAGGGCTCAGTCTATCTCCAAACTCCATCTCAGGCTGCAGTTATTAGGCAGCGGCATCGCTCTGCTCCCAACTTTTAATGTGGAGCAAAACCAAACAAACAAATAACCAAATTAAAAAAAAGAGAGAGCAAGAGGAGAACCACCCAGACCCATCTCCCTAAAGACTAAACTAGAGTCATCGAAAGGGGGGAGGGATAAAAAAAACCCAGCCCGACCAACTCCAAACCCGCAAACCAACCCACCCTGCGTTGGGAGCCCAGGAGAGGATCCAAACCCCCACGACGAACAAAGTTTGGCTCTTTACCAAGAGGCAGGGAGAGAATGTTTGGATTTGCCTCCCATGCAAATCAATGCAATTACAAAACTTGAGCTGAGGAGCTCGCCGGGTGTCTCACGGAGGACCTGAGCATGACGGCAAGTCCCGGGGAGTGAGGGGCTATGAGGAAAGGGCCACCGGCACAGTCTGCCGGCCCACAGCTCCGGCCAGCCTGGCGCTGCTGCCATTGTAGGACTGAATGAGATGATTCCCCTTCCTGGAAGAGCCAGGCTTTGCCAGGCTTTCTCCCCTCCTGGAGGAACCAGGCTTTGCCAGGCGGGCTCAGAGGGAACCAGCTTTAACCCCCTGCGTGCCAGAGGGGAGGGAAGTTCAGCTCCTGGTAGGCTCAGGCCACACTGGGGTACCTGCGGACACCCGTCCGTCGGCCGCGGAGCTGAGTCAGGCTTTGATCCCATGACATCACTGGGCTCCACATGACCCTTCCCAGGATGCAGCCTGCGAGACAAAGCACTTTCCAGAAACCAGTCTGAGCCGGCGGCTGGCAACCCACAGCGGGGGCCACCGGCCAGCACCCCGCAGCAGCGTCATCACCCTCCTCTTCTTCAGGCACCCACTGCTCCCCTCCGGGGGTTGGAGGGCTCCAGGCACCAACAGGGTGGCATAAGGAGGGGAAATACTCACGCATCCCCTCCCCCCTTGTACTTTAATTAATTAATTAACTTATTTATTTAATTATTTAAAACCTTCTTCCTATCCCAGAGTTTTGGGTTTGTTTTTTTTTTTATTCCTCTTCCTTTTCCCTTTTCCAACTCAGGTTTTAAGAGTCACCAGAGTTTCTGAACAAAGTCTTTGAGATGGTTTTTAGTGGCCAGAGATTACCATTAATTGCACAATTAACCTCTGCTCACACCACGGCCCCCCCCGCCATCATCCAACGTCACTGCGGGATGTGAAACCACCCTTCTCCACAGCAAAAGCCCCACACAAGTGACCCCAAGTTCCCCCCACAGGGTGCTGCATCAAATATTTGTGAGGTGAGGGGGGAATTCATCTTCGGCAGACAAAGTGCCCTCCAACCCGTTCCAGGGGCCCTGCACTCACAGTGCCACCAGGTGTGAACCCCCAAGCTATGGGAGAAGGTGTTTTACAGATGGGATCAGGGAATGGCACAGAGCTCCAGCAGCACGGGGAGAGCCCCAGCTGCATCCCCCAACCCCCCCAGACCTCACCCTGGCTCACGTGGCTGCTCTTGCCTCTAGGAGCCGCTCAGTTCAGGGGCTCTGACTGCTGCTCCCCTCACACAGCCCAACCAGGGATCTCAGAGCTTCTTCAGCCAACATCGGGCTACAACAAAGGAGCAGCCAGCTGCTGCCCGGCTCGCAGTCACCGAGCTGTGCCGGGCTGCTCTCCTGAAGCAGAGATGCTCAGGCAGGAGGAAACCTCCTCACAGCCCCAACCTGGGTTTATTTGCAGTGCTCTCCAGCCTCGCAGTGATGAGAAGCAGTGGCTCTGGCAGCCCAGGCTGATCCCAGAGCTGCAGCAGCACTGTGGGCTCCAGGCTCACGGAGCGTTTACATGATGCTGTATTTTTACTCCTCCTTTTTGTCCCAGTCTGGGGTGGGATGGGGACAGGTGGCACCTTGAGCTGAGCTGCAGTTAGGGGCCCACACAGAGCTGCCAGGCAGAACTCAGGGCTAAGTTTCTCCCCTACATTGTGGGATGATCCAAATCTTCTGTCAGGGCCACGAATTAACACAGACAAAACCCCAATGCAATAACATTCCCCACTCCAAGCAGCCAGGCAGGGGCTCAGCACCCCTCAGGGCACCTCCAGGACAAACCCTTCACCCACAAACCCCTTGTGAAGGTCAGGCTGAAGAGACGAAGGACCTTGCTGAGAGGCACAACGTCCCCTTCTCAACAAAGTCTCGAGGCCACACCGTTCTTGCTCCCTGTGATCTCTCTCTGAGCTGGCAGCAGTTTTTATTCCTTGGAATGTTGCCTTCACCCCTTATCGCTCACCCAGCACAAACCCTGCCTGATAAGGGCCTTGGCTCCCTGTGCCTTCCCTCCACTCACAGCTTTGCTCGCAGCTCCACTTGCCTTTGAGGAACTGCCACCACTGCTGCTGCTCCAAACTCAGCTTCACTCAAATTCACTGTCCTGTTGCAGTGACGGAAGCTGGAGACCAGCAATAGGGGATGGAGGTCCCTGAATCTGGAGAAGCCCTCTGAGCTCAGCCAGCCCAGCCCACAAGCCATCGGCCACACCAGGGCACTAAGGGCCACAGCCAGGCTGGCCTTCAACACCTCCAGGGATGGGGACTCCACCACTGCCGTGAGCAGTCCATTCCAGGATCTCATCTCCCTTTCTGGGAGGAAGGGCTTCCTAATTCAACCTCCCCTGCCCTGTAAAGCCCTACAGACCCCACAGTGCTTCCTGATATCCAACCTAACACTCTTCCATAGGGCCCTATGGAGCCCTATAGAATCCGTAGAGCCCTCTAGACCCCATAGAACCCTATAGACACCGAAAGAACTCTACAGAACCCATGGACCACCCCCAACATCCAACCTAACCCTCCCCTGGAAGCTTCAGGCCCTGCCCTCTCATCCTGGCACTGGTTGCCTGGGAGAAGAGCCTCAGCCCCACTTGACTACAACCTCCCTTCAGGGAGCTGGAGAGAGAGAGGAGGTCCCCAGTCTCCTCTTCTCCAAGAAAACCTTAAAGATGGAGCAGGCTGGAGCATCTGCAGCCCGACCCTGGTAATGGAGTGTTGTGCAGCTCCATGCTACTGGAGAGACCTTGGGCTGGGATGGTGCTTGTTCAGCTCAGTGTGGAGAATGCAAGGGCAGGCTCAGGGTAACAGAAACCTGGACGCTCAATCACAATGGAGATTAAATTATCTTTGTTGTAGATGGGCCCTAAAACAAGCCTTGAAGAGTTTAACCCCTTCAGGAAATGGGGCTGAGAAACTATCAGTGCAGAGCCACAGAGATGATTGAGGGGAGCAGCTCCCTGCTGAGGAAAGGCTGAGGGAGCTGGGTCTCTTGAGCGTGGAAAAAAGCAGCCTGAGGGGTGACCCCATGAATATTGATCAATATGTGAAGGGTGGGTGTGAGGAGGATGGAGCCAGGCTCTGCTCAGGGGCACCCAGTGACAGGACAAGGGGCAACAGGTGTGAGCTGGAACAGAGGAGGTTCCACATCAATGTGAGAAGGATCTTCTTCCCAGTGAGGGTGACAGAGCCCTGGAAGGGGCTGCCCAGGGGAGTTTGTGGAGTTTCCTTCTCTGGAGATATTTAGAACTTGCCTGGACTGTTCCTGTGTGACTGGCTTTAGGGGATCCTGCTGTGTCAGGGGGATTGGACTGGATGATCTTTTGAGGTCCCTTCCAGGCCCTAACAGTCTGTGATTCTGCGATTCTCTGATGGGAGACTGAGAGAAGGGGAGGAGGAGCTCTGTGAACAGGCAATTCTGTTTCTTTGAGAGATGAAAACTGGGAATGTCAGACCTTTATGGGAACCCCCAAGGTTACTGGGCCCCATCAGCTCAGCTGAGCTGGCAGGAAGTTTTATACAAGTTTGATGGAAGGTCCTGCTTTTCACTCCAAGATCAGCGCAGCTCAGGGTGGAGCATCCAGGAGCAGCAAACCCTGAGCTCTAAGTGCTGTCCTGTAACAAATTCACCATCATGGCCAATCCAAGACACAGTTTACAAGCCCCTATAAAACCCAGAGAGCTCCTGGGGCCACGGTCACCCCACAGCCTCCTCAGAACGGAGGAACACGTCCCTCTGAGCATGGAGACAACAGGACAAACCCCAAACTTGGAGATCCCAAGCCAGTTCTGACAGCCCCTGGTACACACTGTGGAGTCCTGTGATGGGAAAAGGGCGGAATAGGCACGAGACCATGAGACAAACCAGGCTTCAGCCAGGCAGGGAGCTGCAGGATGCTGCGATGACCCTCACACGGGGCTGGGGATGCTGCAGCCATCACCTGCTCCCACTGCTGCAGGGAACACTCACACGAGAGGAAAAACTCACAAAGCTCCAGGGAAATGAATCCCTTTATGCTGGTTTTTCCAGATGGACCATCCAGCCCAGAACAGACTCGGCCGCAGGGGCTGTGCCCTGCTCCCTCGGCTGTTGCCAGGGCGGCACCGGGACAGGTCTGACGCACAGAGCCCCCCACCACTGCATGAGGACACAACCACGGTTAAAAATACCCCGGGAGCAGGAGGCTCTGCCTGCTGTTTGCAGAGTCCTCTTGCCCTTCTCCCCACATCCCACCCAGAATCACCCCCGTGGCCCCTCCTGCCCTCCCTCCAGATTTATAACTTCCTCCTGCAAACCCCAGGAATTCCTTCATGGAGAGAAGAGCTGCTGCTGTCCCTGCTGGCTGCAACTGGCTGGTTGGGAGTTCCAGGGGCTGGAGTGAAAACGAGAGCCTGGCACAGAGCTGCAGTCACCAGCAGCTCCGGGTTCGGCGCAGACCAGCTGCAGCCGGGCTGGAATCCCACTGCGGCCGCTCACCATCCCGTCCAGCGCCACGGCACTGGCTCCTTTGGGGAGCCAAAAGCAAAGATCAACAGCCCTCTGCACCGGTGTGGGCTGGAAAGTTTTACAGTGACGGGGAGAGAAGAGGAAGAAAGTAGAAATAAAAATAAGGGGAAAAGGAAAAAGGAAAAAAAGGGGGGGGGGAGGAAAAAAGGGAGGGGAAAGAGGGAAAAAAGAAGAAGGGGAAAACAGAAGGGAAAAGGAAAGAAGTGGGGAAGGGGTGGAAAGGGTAAAAAGGAGGGGAAAGGGGAAAGGGGAAAAAAGGAGGGAAATGGAAAGAAAGGGGGAAAGTAGAAAGGGGAGGAAGTGGAAAAAGGGAGGAAAAGGAAAACAGGAGGAAATGGTTATAAAAAGGGGGGGAAGGGAAAAAGAGGGGGGAAGGGAAAAAGAGGGGGGAAGGGAAAAAGAGGGGGGAAGGGAAAAAGAGGGGGGAAGGGAAAGAGGGGGGGAGCTGAAGCCACTCAATGCCCATCAGTGCAAATTTGCCGAAGGAAGTTGCTCCAAAGCCACCCCAAGCAGCCCCTGGCCCCAGCCACGCTCCAGAGCTGCCAACACCTCGGATCATCCTAAAAACCCCCTCCACAACTTAATTTCTCCTCAGGATGCGAAAAGCTCCAAGGAGCAGCCACTGCTCCAGCACAAGAACCGATTTCCTGGTGATGATGTAAATGGGAGGGTTTTTCCCCCCCTCTCTCTGCATCCTCATTACACCCCAACAGCCCTGACTGAGAGAGATGCCCTGGCAAAGGTCATTCATTTCTCTCTTTTTCATGTTTCTCCCCACCTTGCTCAGGCACACACTGAGTTCGGGACCTTATGCTTGGGAAAATAAACTTTAACAAGCCAAAACAAACTTCAGCTAGCCAAAGGAGAACTCCATTTGATTATTTTGTTGTCTTTTAAAGGGTAAATTAAGGCAGCAACAGCGGCAGAATAGGGGTCACTGCGGATTGAAAAATTCACAAGAATTTAAAAATGACTCCTCCTGCACCTGGAATCAGCTGGGCAACCAAAAAACCTGCTGGAGGCAATCAAAAGAGTGTGTGAGCAGCCAGAGTCGGGCTGAGCGTTTCGCTCTCAGCTGGGATTTCCATCCCAGGAAGTGTCAGGAAGCAGCAGAGCTGCAGGTGCTGGAGCACCCAGGGCAGAGCCCCGCAGGCCACCAAGGGTTAAGCCCTGCCATTTCGGTGCCATTCCCCGAGATGGCCAGGAAGGGGGTTACATAACAAAATGGCAGCGCTTAACCCTTCGCTGGCCGGGCTGCCACTGCTCAGCTGCTCGCCCAGGCAGCCAGCACAGCAATCCCTGCTGCCCGGGCCGGCCTCCTCCCCAGCCTGCTGGCAGCTCCCTGTGCTCAGGGAGGAAGAAACAGGGCTCTTCTGGGCTGTTCAGGACTTGGTTGTCAAAAGGAGACTGAGTCCCACTCAGGTCTGCTGGGTGCCAGGGCTCTGGGGCATCTGCAGGCAGCAGAGCAAAGTTCTGCTGAGCTCCCCACCAGCAGGGAAGCAGCATTCTGGATCATCTTGGAGCTCTATTCCAACCTTAATGACTCTGTGATTCCGGGGGCACCAGCCCCAAACTGTGCCCTGTAGGGGAACAGACCCTTGTGATGTCCTGGAAAGAGTCAAGACATCCCTATGGCTGCTCCTGGCTCCTGAGAGGAGGAACTGCAGCAGCTCCAGCTGCACTTCCAGCCCCAAGAAGTAGCTTTCCTGTCCATCCCAGTGCCCACTGAGCCCTTGCTGCAACAGGGCAGGAGGAAACAGTCCAGCCTGGGCCTGACTAAGCAGAGACTGAAAGAGCAGATAACTGTTGGCAGAAAGGTGCTGGAGCAGAGCTCAGAGCAACCCCCAAAAAATGAGTTCTGCCTCTGGCCAGAAACTGGGCTGTGGTGGCTCAAATCCTGCTGCTCCAGGGAGTCCCCCCTGCTGCTTTCCACAGGGTTTGTGTCAACTGCCCTTCAGTGTGCAGCTAGATTTGGCCAGTGTGGAGCCTGAGCACTCTGGCTAAGCAGGAGAGCAGCTCTCCCAGCTCCTCACTCCCAGCTCAGCCTGCCACAGTGATGGAGTTAAACACTGAGCTGGAGAAGAGCTGCTGCCTGCAGGAATCTGCTGGGTTGGTGTGTGATAGAATCATAGAATCACCAGGGCTGGAAAGGACCTCCAGGATCATCCAGCCCAGCCCTCATCCCAACAGCTCCCTAACCCCTAGACAATGGCCTCAAGTGCTCTAGCTACTTGGTTTTTAAACCCCTCCAGGGATGGGGACTCCACCACATCCCTGGGCAGCCTGTTCCAGCGCCCAAGGACAGAGCTTCTTGCTGAGATCCAATCTAAACCCCCCCTGATGCAACTTGAGTCTGTTTCACCTTGTCCTAGGATCAGGAATTTGGGTGAAGGGACCAGCACTAACCTCACTACAACCTCCTTGTAGGTAGCTGTAGAAGGCAAGGTGTTCTCTCAGCCTTCTCTAGACTAAATAACCCCAGTTCCCTCAGCCACTCTCCATAGGGCCTGTTCTCCATAGCCTTCACCCAGAAGAACCTCAGAAGGGCGTTTGCTATCAAGATCTCCAAAAAAGTTCTAATAAAACAACGAAAAAGAAAATCTGATTGAAAATATCAGGGGTTTTTTATCTAAAATACCCATTTCTGGGGCTCCTACACGGAAGTCTGTACCCAAACCCAAACCCCTCAGCACCCCCCACGACACCAGTGCTCCAGCTGGCCCTGCAGAGTGGTGCCAGCTCTGCACCATCACCGAAAACTCTTCGCCCAGAGTTTATTTTCACTCAAGAATAAAACCTTCTGCTTCAAGGACTAAACTTGACTTTAAAGCCTTTCTTTGCTGGGAACAGATTTTAACTATCAACTGGACTAGAGGATCTCCAGAGCCTCTCGCCGTCTCCCACCCCCTCCCCATTTAACTGTAGGTTTCTTAACAGGAGGGATCTAGGTTGGTTCATTTATTTCAATGCAAGAGCGTGAAAATTAGCATCATTAAACAGCCAGTGACAACAGCCACCAGCTCTTCCAGCACCACATACTGGGTACATGAGAACAGAGGCAACTCCTTGCATTTTCCTGCATTTCAAACCCTCAGGAGAAGGGAGAAGGAGGGTCTGTGCTCTGAGAATATCCAACCTGGTTTCAGCACCTCCCCAGGAACCATCGCTCTCCTTATACACATTCAGCCCAGTATGAATTGAATGATTTAATACAGCCCAGTACAGAGAGAAGTGGTGTTAACTGGATCCAAAAGAAAGATCAGCAGGATTTTCCTATTCATCAGAGAATCACAGAATCACACAACGTTAGAGATTGGAGAGACGGGACCTCCAGAGATCATCCAGTCCAATCCCTGTGCAACAGCAGGTAGACCCAGTCGCACAGGAACATATCTCGGTGGCTTTTAAATGCTTCCAGAGAAGGAGACTCCACAACCCCCTGGGCAGCCCCTGCCAGGGTTCTGTCACCCTCACCAGGAAGAAGATCCTTCTCACATTGATGTGGAACCTCCTCCGTTCCAGCTCACACCCACTGGCCCATGTCCTGTCATTGGGTGCCCCTGAGTAGAGCCTGGCTCCATCCTCCTGACACCTGCCCTTTCCATATTGATCAACATTCGTGGTGTCACCCCTCAGGCTCCTTTTTTCCTGGCCCAAGAGACTTTGCACCCTCAGCCTTTCCTCATCAGGAAGGTGCTCCTCTCCCTTCATCATCTCTGTGGCTCTGTGCTGGACTCTCTCCAGCAGCTGTGTGTCCTTCTGGAACTGAGGGACCCAGAACTGGACACTACATTCCAGATGTGGCCACACCAGAGGGGGACAAGAACATCTCTCAATCTCCTAGGGCTGCATCTGTCTTGTGTTTTATGAGGGTAACTCATGGAACAGGAGAGCAGAGTCAGAGATTTCCATGGCTCTGACTAAGACATCCAACTGCAACTCCCTCTACTGTCATGGTTACTCCTTCACCTCTGATCAGTGGCATCAGGGAAGGTTTTATGGTTTCAGTAGCCGTTTTGGTCTCATGGAAGGCAGCACCACTTATTGGGGACTTCTTTAACAAACAGCCAAAACACTCTGCTGCTTGTGGGCTTCTGGAGTGATAAGAGCTGAGCTAGTACTGGGGACACATTGGAAATCAAACCAGTAAATCTAGGGGCAGAGACACCAACAGCAGCAAAACTGAGAGGGAAGCAAAGCAAAGAGCAGAGACGCCTCACATTGATCACCAGAGCCTTGGAGAGAATAAATACCCCCCTAAATGGACAAATCACAGGATGTGAGCCAGCACCAGTGTGGGATCGTAGGATCACAGAATGAACAGAGTTGGAAGGGACCTCAAACATCATCCAATTCCAACCCCCCAGCAAAGGCAGAGACACCTTCACCAGAGCAGGTTACTCAGGGCCCCAGTCAGCCTGGCCTTCAGCACTGCCTGGGATGGGGCAGCCACAACTGCCTTGGGCAACCTGTTCCAGCATCTCAGCACCCTCACAGCAAAGAATTTGTTCTTCATGTCCAACCTCAGTCTCCCCTCTTCAAGTCTGGAACCCTTTCCCTTTGTCCTTTTGCTACCACCCCTGTCAAAAGCCCTCCCCCAGCTTTCTTGTAGCTCCCTTCAATCTTCAAATAGCTGTTTCTAAAATACTTCACTGCACAGCTCTCAGGCGAGAACCTTCACCCCTCACCACAGCCACCAGAGCTTTACTTCAGCTCCATCCCTGAGCACTGCCAGAGCTACAGGACAGCTGCAGACATTTCACTGCCATTCACTGTTTTTCTTCAGGGGGCTGCACAAGTGATAAAAGTGGAGAGGAAGTCTCGTGGGAGGTATCTCTCTGCTCGGTGTTTGAGACGGACAATGTTGTGCAGCTGCTGTGACTGCCCAGACAAAAGGAACTGAAACTCCTCTGTCCCTTTGGGGACAAAGCAGGGAGCTCTACCTGCTTCAGAGCATGGAGTCAGTGAAAAGCTATTTCTGGTTAAGGCTCAGGTTAAACTCTGCTCTGAGTTTAACCTCACAGCTGCTCCACAGCTCTGCTTCATCTGGACGAGGCAGGAGCTGAAGGTGCAAAAGAGCAGAGGACAATTCCACCCTCCCAGTCCCCTCTCCCCACTTTCTATGCTGAACCAGGGAGAGGAGGGGGTATCTGCAATGCTAGAGATTCATCCTCCATCCAGTTCCTTGCTCCTACCTGTCAGGGAAGTTCATGGGTTCCACATGGGATCCTGACCAGGCCAAGTGGCTGAAAGTGGCTGCGGCGAGGAACCTGAGGGGGAGAAAGAAACCAGTTAGTACTGTCCCCAGAACACACTCACCAAGAGGCCAGTCATCCTGAAACCCTGGTGCTGTGGGAGAGAGAAGGCGGCTGCAGCCCATAGTTTTAAGGAAAGGAACCCAGTCAGGTTGCTGTTCAAATGCTTTTGGATTGAAAACAGAAGTAGGAGCAAAATTATTGCATAGTTAGTGCTTTTCTGTTTCTCCAGTCTCTGCTGCTTCCTTAACACTCTAGGAGGAAACCAACTGCTTCTGGCTAGCTCTGGTGTGACCCAAACACCTGAAGGACCAGCGTTCCCATTTCCAACTGAGTTAGGAAGGAAAATACCTGCAGGACCTACGGTTGCCCTAACAGCCAGGACCTCAGCAGCCTCCCCTGGGTGAATCCTAGAGCAGCCACTGTGACACTTCCCCATGTCCCTCGCTGTACAAGAGTGGACTCAGTCCATGAGAGGCCACAGAACTCCTCTGAGCAGCATCACCAGGGAGAAACTCGCTGCTTTGCACTCACCCAGCAGTCTGGACACAGGACTGGTCCCTGCAGAAGCTCCTTACTAAGCATCACTACTAATGACAGGACGAGGGGAAATGGCCTCAGGTTGCGTCAGGGAGGTTTAGATTGGATCTCAGGAAGAAGTTCTTTGCTGACAGAGTGGTTGGGCACTGGAACAGGCTGCCCAGGGAGGTGGTGGAGTCCCCATCCCTGGAGGGGTTTAAAAACCAAGTAGCTAGAGCACTTGAGGCCATTGTCTAGGGGTTAGGGAGCTGTTGGGATGAGGGCTGAGCTGGATGATCCTGGAGGTCCTTTCCAGCCCTGGTGATTCTATGATTCTATCACACACCAACCCAGCAGATTCCTGCAGGCAGCAGCTCTTCTCCAGCTCAGTGTTTAACTCCATCACTGTGGCAGGCTGAGCTGGGAGTGAGGAGCTGGGAGAGCTGCTCTCCTGCTTAGCCAGAGTGCTCAGGCTCCACACTGAAGGGCAGTTGACACAAACCCTGTGGAAAGCAGCAGGGGGGACTCCCTGGAGCAGCAGGATTTGAGCCACCACAGCCCAGTTTCTGGCCAGAGGCAGAACTCATTTTTTGGGGGTTGCTCTGAGCTCTGCTCCAGCACCTTTCTGCCAACAGTTATCTGCTCATTCAGTTTATGTTTAGCCAGTCCCAGGCTGGGTGATCCTGGAGGTCCTTTCCAGCCTTTGATTCCTGTGAAGCTGCACACGAAGCAGAAAACCAAGGGGGAAACAGCTTCGTACAGAGGTTTCTGTCCTGTGGGATGGCACATAAAAATAGTCCTAAATCACCACAGTCCTGTGTTTATCTGATTCTGACTCCAGAAAAACTCCTACTGGCTGCCTCTCGCTTCACAAAAATCCTTTGATGAGCCTGGGCATCTTTCATCCGACACCCAACCCTCCCTGCTCCTGCTCTGTGAAAACATTGAGGGAAGAAACCCACAGCCAGGGCACACTGGGCAGTCAGAAAAACCCGCTGCCACTCAGGCTGGGCCATTCCCTGTGCCAGCAGCACCAGGAGAGCCCAAATCCCTCATCCCCACCTGCTTCTTCAGGGCACAAAGCGACTCAAGGACCGCGACTCGAGCTCTGGGGTCCCACATGGGGCTGCACAGGCTGCCGCGACACTGGGGTCGGCTCTCAGGGCAGCCGGCAGCCGCGCTGGGCTGGAGGTGGAGCGGAGTAATTGATGCGCTCCGGCTGCCAAGATGACTCCGTGGAAGCTCGGCCTCTCATTTCTGCTTAGCCACCAAAAACTGAGTCATTTCCCTCCTCAGAAAGTGGCAGAGTTATTTTCCTTTGTCCAGACAGCAGCTCCCCAAGTCCTACTGATGCCCTTGGGGTAAGGAATAGGGGCTGCATGTGTGGGGTGGGGGTGGGGTCACTGCTCTGACCCCCACACCTGAGGACCCAACCGTCCCAACCCCAGTGCCCAAAGAGCAGCCAGGCGGGAGGTCACCTCATCCCCAAAAACCTGGCTCCCAGCTCTTCTTCCCTGGTTGATTCTATTTTAGGTTCCCCAAAAGGATCCAATAGGTCAAACAAGTTGCTCTAAAGTGCAGATATAGAAACTTAATGAATGGGTGTGTGACTGCGTTCGGGTCCCCGATTAGCGATCCGGAGGGCAGGTCTTGCTAATTATAGCTCATCCTATTAGTCCGATGCGTTTCTAATTAGAAGCCCATTGAAAAGCATCACGATAGCTACTCCGGGGCCTTCAGGAGGGCTCCGAAACCTGATGGATACGGAACTGCTTCCGTCCGGCTCCCTGCTCGCCCAGCCTGGATCCGAACAAACCCTCCGCCAGCGCTGGGGACGGCGCTGAGCCCCCCACATCCTGGGTCGTGCCAGGGGATCGGTGCTTAGGATGCTACTGCAATGAGCAGGAAGCAAAAGGTTGTGCTGGTGGGGGGATCCTATTAGAACAATTCAAGAAAGGGAAGTTTTCTGCCTGCCGACTGCAGTCGCTCCCCAACTCCCCTAAAACAATCGGATTTTGGGGGGAGCTGGGGAGAGACTGTTCCTCCCACCGTGGTTCTGGAGGCGGGAAGGGATCGAATTGTGTTTCTGAGGCTCTGGCCAGGCTCCATTTTTAATGAACTGTAGCATTAAACTCCCAGAGTGCTCCTGTCATGGGACTAAAATAGTTTTCATCTTGCAAGGACACCAGAAGAGCAGTTTAACTGCTTCAGTGCCGTGAGGCGCCGGAGGAGTGGGACCAGGGCCACCCCTTACGATGACCCACATTCCACGCATGGAAGTTTTCCAAGTGAAACTCTCAACAGGGAGATAACCAGTGGGTCCCACTCCAGCTCCATCCTTCTCCCACATGGGACATTTGTTTTCATGGGGTAAAACACCCCTACGAGTATTTTAGAGATTAGATTTTGAAGGAGGGACTCTCAAAGGTAGCAGTCACTCCAACACTTGACACTTGCAGCTCCAACAGGGATTCCACCAGGAAAAGCACCTGCAGATGTGGGGATGGGACAGGACACTCAGCGCTGGTCCAGTGGAGTTTGGTGTGACAGCGCTGTCACCCAAGAGTTGTGATGGGGTTCTGCCAGCACCCAGGACCCCACACATCACCCATCCCGCAGCTCCTCCAGCATCCAAGGAATCAAAGTCCACAGCACCCTGTTGATCCCACCAAAGGTGGGAGGTTTCACTCTGAAGGAAACGAAGCTCTTGATCTGATGAAGGAACTTTTAAGCCCCATAAGAAGTGAAACATGGGGGAGACGAAGCAGGAGCTGGGCCGAGCAGAGTCTCCACTGCTGACCCACCACAACGCAACCCCGATCTCTCTGCTCAGGACCCACTTTGTCACTAACGAAGGGGTTTCTCCCCATCCCGCTCTGTGAAATGATGCTGGAAGCAGTGGAATCACACAACCAGGGACGTTACTGAATCCCATCAACAGCATCTCAAGAAACGACAGCCCCGTAAAACTCCAGAGTGATTCAGCCCACAAAACAGGGCTTAAAAACTTTACATTTCTCAGAATGAGAGAGGCTACGGCTTCTCTAAGCAGATTAAGCCATGGAAACTCTGACACAGGTAGCACAGTTTAGCTTTAGTGCTGCACAGCCCTCCTCAAACAAGCGAGATAACAACATTTCTCTGCTCTCTGGAGGGCTGAGCCAGCTGCTCAGCATAAAAAAAGTCAGGTTTCCATCTCAGCGTCGACAGGCAAGGGGCTACCTCCTGCCTCTGTGCCCAGGTTGTACCTTCGTAGACGCTTCTGAACGCAGGAACGAAGGCTTCCAAGACTTTAAGGGTCTAGAAGAAGAACGTGAAAGTTTCAAACTGGGACTGAAATATCAGCTCAGAGGATTTTTATCTCCTCCCTGCACACACACCTCAACGGAATCACAGGATGAGCCATCGGCTACAACGACGAGCCACGGGGCCAGTTCCACCACGGGTGTCCGCAGCCATCACGGAGCGGCAAAGCTCTTCTCGGGCTCCTCAGGACCGAGCTGATCCATCCCACCGCTGCCATATGGCGGTGTTTCTGCGTCACTTTTAAGTCGCGTGCGCCGAGAGACCCGGTTGAGCGCTGCCCCAGCGCCCCTCCTCGGGGTCACACTCCCCTCCTACAGCGAGGTGGCACTTTGCAGGAGGGAGAAACCCAGGGCTTGCAGCCGCTGGTTAATAGCCCGGTGCCCATTTATTGTGTGCGAACGGGATGGCAAATCAAAGTGGTTCCAAATTAAGAGTCTCCCCCCGTGGCTCCTGAATTCCTGCGCTGAGATAAACCCTGCGAGTGACTCCCCTGCTGGGCCATCGATAGCAGTTCTAATTACACCCTGCAATCGATGCCTGCCAGTGCCGGGGCTGCTGCAACCCTCTGGTTAAGCCGGTTGGGAGATGGGGATCACGACAGGGCAGGAAGAATCACACGGAATCACAGAACATTAGGGATTGGAAGGGACCTCGGAAGATCATCCAGTCCAATCCCCCTGACACAGCAGGATCCCCTAGATCCAGTTGCACAGGAACAGTCCAGGTGGGTTTGAAATGCCTCCAGAGAAGGAGGCTCCACAACCCACCTGGGCAGCCACTCCCAGGACTCTGTCACCCTCACTGGGAAGAAGGTCCTTCTCAGATGGGTGTGGAACAGAAAGCTGCTTACTGGGACCAGCTGCTCCTCCAGCATCCTTCTTTGGGAGGATGCTCGGTGGTCCAGCACTGGCTCTGTCCTGGAAGCCAAGGGTGGCCAAATGGAATGGAAGTGCCCAAGGGGCTGCGAGGAGCAGTTGTCTTTACTTCTGGATCCTGAGCTGGAGGTGAGGAGCTGGGAGAGCTGCTCTCCTGCTTAGCCAGACTGCTCAGGCTCCATGCTGGCCAAACCCAGCCCCACGCTGAAGGGCAGTTGTGTCAACACACAAACCCTGTGGAAAGCAGCATGAGGGGACTCCCTAGAGCAGTAGGATTTGAGCCACCACAGCCCATTTTCTGGTCAGACACAGAACTTGATGTCTGGGGGGCTCTGAACTCTGCTCCAGTGCCTTTCTACCAACAGTTATCTGCTCATTCAGTCTCTGTTTAGTCTGGTCCAGGCTGGGCTGTTCCTCCTGCCCCACTGCAGCAAGGTCTCGGTGTGGATCCCCAGTATCTGGGCACCGGAACGGACAGGGAAGCTACTTCTTGGGGCTGGAAGTGCAGCTGACTCTTTCCAGGACAGCACAAGGGTCTGTTCCCCTACAGGGCACAGCTTGGAGCTGGTGCCCCTGGAATCAGAGTCGTTAAGGTTGGCATAGAGCTCCAGATAGGATGGACAGGAAAGCTGCTTCTGGGGGATGTCTGACATTGGCTGAGCTGCACTCCAGACGGATCCTCACGTTCTCAAATCCTGCTGCTCACACAGCACCAGCAGCAGGGAAACAGGACACCAAGGAGTAAATTTTCCTCAGGAAAATCCAGGCCAAATGTTTCAGAAAACACTGGCACAATCTAATCTCCTGTGATCCCAACTCACTGGTTCGAGACCAAAGTACAAGCACGCTCTGACTTCTCCCGTTCCTCAGTCTGGAGGACCTCAGTGGGAATTCCATGACCAAGCTCCTTCCCCCCTCCCAAACAAGCCCCGCAATCTGCCTGTGCTTTACTGGGATTAGCCAGAGTTCAGCCAGGCGGGGGTACCTGGCAGATGCAGAGATAAACAGGTTCCAGTGACACTGCTCTGGAAGAAAAGTCCCCACGCTCCTCAAGTTTTCCCTCTGGGAAGCCTCTCTGTTCAAGACCCTGCAAAAGTGGCTTTCTGTAACCAGAGCCCTGGGTACCCAGTTACTGCTGCCCTGACCAGCAGTTCCCAGTGCCCAAGCGGCCACAGCAAATCACCAGCAGTGATTACGGATGCTCTGTGGAAAACTCAAGCCAGCCCCAGCCCCGCAGAGAGTCCCAGTTCAGCACAAACCAGAGTCATCCCTCTGCAGGTTGGCTCAGGAGCTCCAAACCACCCAGATCACCAGGCTGGAACCCCTCTGCTCTGAGGACAGCCTGAGAGTTGGAGTTTGTTCTGTCTGGAGAAGAGAAGCGCCAGGGACACCCTTACAGTGATCTACCAACTCCTCAAAGGGCCCTATGAGGTGGCTGGGGAAGGATGTTCCAAAGGGCAGGGAACGACAGGTTGAGGGGTCCTGGTTTGAAGCTGGAAAAGGACAGAGTGAGGCTGGACAGGAGGAAAAGGTTTGGAATCTTGACGGTGGGGGATCCCTGGAACAGGCTGCCCAGAGAGAGGGTGAAGGCTCCATCCATGGAGCCATTCAAGGTCAGGCTGGATGGGGCTCTGGGCAACCTGGGCTGGGGGGTGATAGCCTTGCTTGGTGCAGGGGGGTTGGACTGGACTGGATGACCTTCCAACCTTATGATTCTGTGGGAATCATGATTTACTTGGCTTCACCAGAAGAGAAGCCCAGGGTTCTCCAAGCAGACAGAAGCGTTCCACTCACTTTTCACTCCCAATGCAATTTACAGCTTTGAATGGGAGTGGAGCAGGGACAGGTTCCCCAGCCAATCTCTGAAAAACCAGTTGTTCACTGGGAACAGCTCGAGACACTTTGGCTTCATAAAAGTGAGAGCAGTGCTTTACAGCAGGAGCTACCAAAGCTGCTAGTACTGCTAGACACAGTCAACCCAGAGCAACCCACTGGCTAGCCCAGTTGGGTCTTGATTGCTTGGACGAACAACATTTAAGCGCTGTCACCTTCCCACTCAAAGGAACAAAGCTAAAGAACTAGGGAAATCCATGAGTGAAACAGAGAAAACAGCATTTTGGCCATTAATTTCACACTAATTAGTTTACACCAACACAAGCATGGAGTTAGAGATGGGATGAACCCGCTGCGCTGGAGCCCGCTCCGCACGGCTTCACACATCTGTTTCACATCCATCCAAGTCAATCTCTGTAATTATTGCACGAGCAGACCTGACTCATTAAACCCAAACCTTTGCAAGGGGCTGATCTGCAGGAGCGACAGGAGACACCCCAAAGTGTCCCAGGCAGCAGCAGCAGCCACTGATACTGCAGAGGCCGGTTCAAGAGGAGGAACTGTGGTATCTACTGTTAGCACAAGGAGGGAACACACCAAGAGCTAAAAATAGACCCACAGGGTTCGGTTTGGGGTTCTGTGTTTCACAGCCAGCACGGTTCGAACTATGTGTCAGCTCCTTGGGGCCCAGATCTCCTGGATTCACATGGAGAGTTCCAAGGGGAATTCTCCCAGTATTGGAGAGACTGGTTCCCTTCGCCCCAATACTCACCACCACATCAGTCCAGACTGATGATGACGGCAGCGGCTCTGTGACTCTATTGGGATGAGGGAGCCGGCCCAGCCACGCTCCATCCACGAGGAGCAGCGGCAATGAGCTGGTTTTAATCAAAGGCCCATCTAATTGCCAAATGGGTGCCAGTCCCAGCAGATTGTTGTATAAACATGTTCTTCAAGAACTGGAATTACTCTCTCCGGTGTCTTTTCTGATGGTGGAAGGGGCTGTCTCTCCTCCATGCAAAGAGGCAGCTGATGAAATGCATTTGCAGAGCTGTTTGGCAGAGTATTAAACAGGGGAAGAGGGGTGTGTGCAGGAATTCGCCACCTCTCACACCCAGAACCCAACCGCCCCACAGGAGACGACTGGAAAGCTCTGGAGCTCCCGTTAGGGGAGATGGGAGCTGAATACTGGCCATCTTTTCACTTCTAGCTCCAGGAGGAAAACCTGTTCTAATTTCCATTACTGAGTAAGAGGAGCATCGGGTTTGCTGAGGGATTCTGGATGAGGGGACTCACTTTCAGCTGCTTCACTGACACTCACTGCTACTCTGGGGTTTTGCTGGGCTCTGTGGGCAGTCTGGGTTCACCATGTGCCATCGACTTTAACTGGGCAACCTGGCACCAATGGAAATAGAGTAATTTGCTTCCTCTTGATGAATTTGGTTTGCACCCTTCTGGCCTCAAGAAGGCTGCTGCAAACCCAGTGGTGACCTCTCTCCATCCTTTATTGGGGGAAGCTCCAGATAGCCCCCCTCCAGCGATGCCACGTTCTCTCTCTCAGCTGTAGGACAACACCAATAACTCAGAACCAAATCATTCTGTAGCAGCAATTTTAGTTTCCCCCACTGCATTATTCAAAGCCCCGACTGAGGAGGTGGGGGTGGGGGTGTGGAGAATGACACCGGCCAGAAACCCAAATAAGGGAATGAAATGGCAGCTTGGCAGGGCCCCAGTGGCCACACCTATTTACTGGGGAAGCCAGCACCACCACCATCATTCATTAATTCAAAAGCCTCAGCGCACAAAACTTGATCTGGATGCAGAGAACTTCCCCCACCTGAGATCAAAGGTGCTGGGGAAAGCAGAGCTGCAGGGGCTGGTGCTCAACCCCTGCAGCTGGAAGGGGTGAGGAACCAGGAGTTGGGTTCTCACCCGTGGGGGGGGGGGGGGGGGAGGGGATTTTAGTCCTGAGCAAACCAGGAACAAACCTGTAGAGGTCTCTTAACCCAGAACAAGCTGGGACACAACAGATGCTGCCAATGAGCAACATGAAATTGGGACTGTGGGTTCCTTCAGCAGCTTCATCAGGATGAGGAGGGTGTTTGGGGTGGAAAACAAGCAGGAGTGTCATGAGTACAGCAGAGAAAGTTTTGCTAAGGAGGATTTTCTTACAGAGTTTGTGTATCTGAATGTCCTGAGGGATCAATAACATGCACAATATTAAAATGACTCTGATTTAATTACTTCTATAGCCCTCATCATCGTAATTCTTGGGCTCCTCACAGACTGGAGCTACTCAGCAGGTCTTAACCGATGGCGTTTTGTTCCCTAAGCCACTTCGATCCCTTCAAAGTTCTGGCTGCTTGTTAAACCATCACCTTCAGGTCTGAAACCAGAGGGTACTAATACCTCCCTCTGTGGGTACCTTTGTAAGGGAAGGAGAAAAGGCAGAGGAACCTTGAACACCTCCAACAAACTAACGGGATGACCACTGGAAGAACGTCTTGGGGCTGCTCTGCCTCTCAGATCCCAGCAGTACTGGGACATCCCTGCAGAGCCAAACCACAGAGGCAAAGTTTTTGATTAAGTTGAGTAGAAAGTTCAACTTCTTCAGAACTTGAGGATTTGAGAGCTTTTCCCACCACAGACAACCTTAAAGACACCAGAGCACCCCAAGAACTCTACCTCATGGTCTGCATTTTGCTCCTTTAACTATTTACAAACATCTCACCACCGCTATTTGCAGATGGGATGAAGAGCTACTGACCTAACACTCCAAAAGTTTCTCTTGGTGATGCTCCTCATCCCTCCTGCCAGCACAGTCAGACCAGTCCCTACACAACAGCATTCTTCCATGAACGACAAGATATTGATTCAAAGCCCCCCTTTAGCTCTAAGTGCTACCTGGAGCAGGACTTGGATGGGAAGAATGAATTTTATGCAGAGATAGCCCAGGTCAGTCTCCAGCTGAGTCTGTCAGGGTGGCACAGGGGTTTCTTTTTCACATTTCATCCTTGTTGGAATCTTTCAGCACTGAGCAACAGCAGGAGCCACAATCTTCTTGTAGTATCATCTGTTTTCACAAACATCATAGACTCATCTGGCTCCAAGGCAGAGCTACCACAAGGCAAAACAACCACCAAGCAACCAGGCACCTCTCATAAGCCTGAAAACCCAACCAGCAGAGAGCAAAACTACCAAGTCCCCACTCCAGCATCCTACAGAGCAGGACATGAACATCCCCCACGTGCACTTGGCAGAGCTGGGATTTCACTACTGGACAGAAAAACCAGGGAAGGCTGGATGTGGGGCTCAGCAGGGAGCTCAGTGTGTCTGTCCAGAGCACCACACACGCCCAATCACAGGCCACTGGTGCTGTCGCAGACAGGATTTGCCCAGATCCTATTAAATATGAATGCCTTCCCTTAACTTCCTCTAATTCTCCCAAGCATTTCCAAGCTGGGGATCACATGGGCTCCTTCAGCAAATGAATTGGTTGGCCAGAGCTGCCAGGCCAGGGCTCCCCCCGGCCCAGCTCACAGCGATAGGTAAATCAGCATTAGCATCAAATCTAGAGATTAGCATTTATCTGACTCATTGTAGGACCTGAAAAGTCTTCAAACTGAGATAAAAGCCTCCACTGACCACCTCCACTGACACAACAGTTGCCAAAGTGACTTTGCTGCTGTGGTGAGGCTTGGTCCATATAACAGCAACAGCCCAGAGAGGCAACCGTGTCCTGGGCGACAGCAAAAGAAGCAGTGACAGTAGGTTGAGGGAGGGGATTCTCCCCCTCTACTCTGCACTGGTGAGACCCCACCTGCAGTACTGGGTCCAGTTCTGGAGTCCCCAACATCAGAAGGACACAGAGCTCTGAAAGTGTCCAGTGGAGAGCAACTCAAATGCTCAGAGAACTGGAGCACCTCCCCTCTGAAGACAGGCCGAGCAAGTTGGGGTTGTTCATCCCGGAGAATAGGAGGCTCCCACGTGACCTTCGAGCAGCTTTCCAATCTCTGAAGGGGGCAACAAGAAAGCTGGGGGAGGGCTTTTGACAGGGGTCAAAAGACTTGAAGAGGGGTGATTGAGACTGGGCATCAGGAACCAATTCTTTGCTGTGAGGGTGGGGAGATGCTGGAACAGGTTGCCCAAGGAAGCTGTGGCTGCCCCATCCCTGGCAGTGTTGAAGACCAGGTTGGATGGAGCCCTGAGTAACCTGCTCTAGTGAAGGTGTCCCTGACTGTGCAGGGGGGTTAGAACTGGATGGTCTTTGAGGTCACTTCCAACCCAGGCCATTCTGTGATTCTCTGATTCCACACTGACTCTGGCTCCCATTGGTCCAGCCACACTCCTGTTTCCCTAGAGGACTTCAGAAAACCCACTACTGGTGGGTGTGCCAGCCCCAGGGTAAATGCCTGCTGTGCAGGAGGGGCAGCTTCGGCAGCCAGTGCTGACAGGAGCCTCTGCATCTAGATCATGTTAGGAGATCAATCAGCATTACTCCATCAGCAGTGATCTATGAGCAGGATCTTCCTCGAGTGCCGACTCCTCAAGTCTTACAGGTGCTAAAGTGGAGCGTTTGTAGCCCAAAGTGAAGGAGACAGATGGTGTCAAAATCAATCACAAGATTAACTGAAAACTCAATCAAGGCTCCACTGTCTTTCCAATCAAAAGCCACAAAAGCAGCCTTTAATCCTTCAACTCCAGCAACCTGCTACTTCAACAGAGACCCCTCCAGAAACTGCCTGCTGGCTCATTCTGCCCTGCCTGGGCTACCTGGATCACTTTCTAATGGAGTTTGATTCGTGTTTCTACAGGAATAAGCCCAAGTGAGAAGGTGATACACCCCGATCACACACCAATCCCTTTGATGCTGCAGCAGAGCACCACAAATAAGCAGTGAAACTGCACTCGGGTTCTTAGTCACCTCCTAATTGGGGAAGGAGCTGGAGACCAGATCTTCTTCCAAACACTGCGGTGGCAGCTGCAGCAAAGCCTGAAGTTCACCTGGAACAGCACAGCTGGCTGGAGGCTGGTCCTGGCCCAACTGCCTCCCCTGGAGTCACCCAAAGAGATGGAGAGAACTGCTACAACCTTGCAAAATACTCCCTGGGTTTGGTCTGTTGTTCTTTTGGGAGAGGAAAAGGGGGAAGGGAGGGGAGGAGAAGGAAACAAAGAGGCAGGAGAATGAATAGAGGCTGAAATGTTTAGTTCACTCCTAAGAGTGAGGTAATAAAAGTCAAAGCCAGGATTTACTAAGACAGCACAAGCAGAACAGACTGAGATAAACCCCAAGATGCTGAGTGTTGAACGGCTCCTTCACACCTCAACGAGACTTCCAACTCCAGAACTGTTCCCACAGACAGCACAGAGCAATCAGCATCTTCTGCTGAAGGTGAGCAGTACTTGATCAAGAGGATTTCCCAACGGGAAAGGACCCTGTCAGGTCTGGGGCAGCACATTTCATGCACAACCCAGAAGCTGGAGGCAGCACTGGAAGAGCCCAGTCGATGCCTGGATGTTCCTATGTGACCCACTGCAAGGAATTCTGCTCTGGCAGGGGTTGGAGGGGGTTCAACTGGATGATCTTTTGAGGTCCCTTCCAACACCTAACTCAGTGATTCTGTGAGGCCCAAGAGCTCTCCAGGAAGGACAATTATGGGAGGAGGAGCAGCCTTAACAAAGACAAAATAAACAGGCCTGAGCAGGAGCTTCTGCTCATCTGGGTTAAAGGTGCCCAGACTCAGCCCCACTGGTCTGCAGGGCTGTGCCTGAAGGAATCCTGCACGTGGCCATCAGGTCAGGGACACCGAGTCCTGCACTAACCAAGGTGAGAGTCAGGGTGAACCCATGCCTCCCTGTCTGAGGGTTGGCCACCTCCCCATGGGACACGTGATGCTCCTTCCCTGAATCCACCCGGCCTTCAGCGGCTGCCACTGCCTGCTGGATTTTCCTCTCCTTGAGCTTCCAGCCCTTTGCGCTTCCCAATGGGAGAAACCAGTGCTGCAGATCCTGAGGTAAACCTGTACCTTCCTTCCCTCTCTCTTCTCAAATCCTACCAGCAATTCTCATTTGAAAACCATGGTGATGTGGGGTTCAATCATTTCAGAAAGAAAAGCTGAAGACAATAAAGATTAAAAGGAAAGGAACTACTCTTGAGCCACATCTGCGGAGTCCCCCCATAACAGAGTGCTCCTAGTTTGCAGATGGGGCTGCCCAGGCACCAAGAGGCTGAAGAGATTTACCCCAGGCAACAGGAAACTTCTCCCCAGGAGGATAGGAGAGCAAAGGTAAAGCTGAGAACATGGTACCGTGGTTTCCATGATGCAGCAACAGGGACAAACACCCAGCACTGCCTGTCCCACCTGGATTCAGTGACTCCAACCAGTGCCATCCAGCAGCACTGAGCTGTGACAGACCTGCTCATCACAGAGGAGGAGGAGGAGGAGGAGAAGAGAAAGGGGCATTGCTGCAGCCACACATTTCTACCTTATTTCAACACATCCAAACATTTTGCCTTAAGTCAGGAGAGAAAAAGTGGAGAAACTTCTGTGCTAAACACTCTCATTTTGCCTCCCACAGCCCAAACTGACCTAATCCGATCCATTAGCCCTCTGCAAATGCTCTCTTCACCACCAAGTGAGGCAGGATGCTGCTTCCCAGCTTCCCCCACACTGGAGTGAATGGAGCACAGCAGGGAGCAGGTTACAGACCCCCACAGCAGCAGAGCAGCTCTGTGAAGAGGAGGCAGGAAAGCTGTACTGAAGGGTTCCTCTCTGACCTGTGGTAGCCACAGTCTCCCGAGGTGATGCTGAGCAGGTCACACAGACACAAGGACAAACGCTTGCGGGTGAACACCAGCTGTTTACTGGTGCCCCACTGGAATCCCTCCCCAATCCTGACACACAAGTCAAACACCACTGCAGTTAAAAGCAGAGACAGGAGAACTGCTGGTACCTTGAGCAGCTGGGGGAGGAGGTGGAGGAGGAGAAGTGCTGAGCAGCACAGAGCCAACCTAGGAAACTGTGCATGAATAACCCTCAACCTTTGTCCTGTCCCTGAATGCTGTGGGCAATTCACCCTCTGCTTCCCCACCTGAGAAGGGACACAAGAGGGTCACCGATGCACTTGGGCTGCTCACACTGAGCAGTGCCTGACAGATAGAAAATATCACCGAGAACTCATCACCTCAGCACTGGCAGGTGGAGCAGGAAAGCAGGAGCCACTGACCCAGCGAGGGTCACACACGCCCAGTTCCCCGGGCGAGGGGATGCTGCAAAAAGCAGGAGAGAGAAGGCAGCTAGAAAACCCTCAAAGCATCTCCCCTCCATCCCCCGGAAGGATCCTGAGCAAAGCCTGACACTGATCAATCACAACATGGATGCAAAAATGAGCATAATGTCTATAAATAAAGTGCCAAACTCTAGCTGGGAAGTTTTAAGGGCACAAACCTCAAGCAAGAGAGAGCAGGGAGAGTCAGATGAAAAACTATCACGACCAGACTTTGAAAGAACAGGATTGTCCTGGAGTTTCTTAGTCCAGCAGCAGCAAGTCCTTAGACATATGGAAAGGGCAGGTGTCAGGAGGATGGAGCCAGGCTCTGCTCAGGGACACCCAGTGATAGGACAAGGGGACAGCTGGAACAGAGGAGGTTCCACATCAATCTGGGAAGGAACTTCTTCCCACTGAGGGTGAGAGAGCCCTGGCAGGGGCTGCCCAGGGCAGGTTGTGGAGTCTCCTTCTCTGGAGACATTTAAAACCCACCTGAACTGTTCCTGTGTGACTGGCTCTAGGGCATCCTGGTGCAGCAGGGGGATCGGACTGGGTGATCTTTCAAGGCCCCTTCCAATCCTTAACGCTCTGTGATACCCCATCCAGTGGCAGGAGAACAGGAGGGAGGGCTCAGGTACCCATTTTCTCTGCTAACTACATGCACTCCACAGCAGAGCATGTGCTGCGATACCTCAATCACGAATAGCATCACCCAAAGACAACGTTACTTCCCCAAGTCTAAAAATACCTCTGCCATATTTTCATATCCCACAGGCTCCAAGAACATTTGGAGTGAGAAGAAGAGGGAAAAAAACCCAACACAAACCACAACACACCATCACAGCTCTACGATACTTGGATTGTTATTGAAGGAGACATCAAATTGCAAGTCCGCGGTGCCTGGAATGGGCTACGTTGTCGGGCATTGCGAGAGGAAGGACAAAAATGCTCCACAGTTCATGCCTCCTTATTTCTTAACTCTGCAGGGGAAGGCAAACAATGCCCATTTGCTTCTCAACTTTTGGTGTGGTTGCTTGCACCTCTCTGCAGGGTAAAAGCCTGGAGCTGCACTGGTACCTCTCACACATCTGAGCTCTGCTCTGAGCACACGATGGCAGGAAAATGGGAACCACAGTGGGAAACAGGAGCAAAATAAAATCCCAGAATGACTGAGGCTGGAAAAGCCCTCTGAGCTCAGTCGGACCAGACCAGGACCTAGCATCACCCAATGACCACACCAGGGCACTCAGGGCCACAGCCAGGCTGTCCCTTCAACGCCTCCAGGGATAGGCAGTCCATTCCAGGCTCTGATCCCCCTTTCCAGGAGGAAGGACTTACTAACATCCAACCTAACCCTCCCCTGGCAGCTTCAGACCCTGCTCTCTGGGCCTGGGACAGGTTGCCTGGGAGAAGAGGCCAACCCCCACCTGACTACAACCTCCCTTCAGGGAGTGGTAGAGGGAGAAGGTTCCCCCCCAGTCTCCTCTTCTCCAGGCTGAATACCTCCAGCTCCCTCAGCCTCTTCCTCCAGTCCCTTCCCTAGCCTTGTTGCTCCTCTGGACCTGCTCCAGCCCCATAATCTCTTTCTTGAAGTGGGGGGCCCAGGACTACTACCCTTAGGGTCCAGCAGTAAAAAGTACAAAGTATTAAAGCCTGAGGAAGAGCTCCCAGCTCATCTGTCCATCATGACATAAGTTGTGATGCCCAAAGAAGTGATTTTTTTTTTTTTCCCCACAGCATATCTAGACTCAGTTACTACTATCAGTGAGTAACATTCAGATACTGCTCCTGGAAGTTTTGTTGAAGTGAAAACCTTCTCAGTTTAGGCAACATAACAGCACTTTCCCCTCAGCCACGACAGGTAAGGCAAATGCTCTGTCCTAGCACAAACCTGGAGCACTGAAGGAGTCCAGCCCTTCCCCAGATCTCCTGCCAGATTCTGCAATGCTGGGTTGGCTGGGAACTGGTCAGGGTCAGTCACAGCGTGGACCCAAGAGGAGCCACTGAAAGCACTGAGACATCTTAGGCTTCATCACATTTGAATGAACTGTAGGTTTATGATGAAAATCCCTCCAGCAGTATCTGAACGATGACAGAAGTTACCCCCTTTCACTCCAGGAATCACTCCTTCCCTTTCCATCACTCAAGGAGTGTAGTGGGAGTGATTCAGCAGGAGGGTCAGAACACTGCTAGCCACTGCTAGCCCGTACAGCCCAGCAGGACTAGCTAAGAGCAAACTCAGAAATAGCTCTGTAAGACCATAAGACAGCGAAGCCTAGAGTCCCTTCACCAGTCCAGCAAAAGGATAACTCCTCTTCACACCTGAGGCCAGGCACAGGGGTCCCCAGTAAGGCCAAACGTTGTACCTAAGGGCACGTGCTGCTGCAACAGCGATCCAAACCCCTCCTCTGCCTTGCGCAAGCCTCCTGAGCATCACACCAGTGCTGTCTGGACTGGAACCAGCCCCACGTACGGCTCCTGGCCTGTAATTAGCACCAAGAAGTCACAGCAGAGCTGCGTTAGGTTCCAGCAGTCACCCACTGACACTGCATCATTTGCCAACAGCGTTGCATCATCACCCCCTGATGTCACCTCATGACTATGTAACGCTCTCAGGGACGGTATTAGCTGCTCCTCCGCACTTCCACCTCTGAGCACTGAGAAATTCATCCTGCTGCCTCCATCCTGCTTTGCTGCTGGGTACTAACTGACCAGAGCTGCATCTCTTCCAGTTCACTTCTCCCCACAAGGCTCAGTGAGGAGGTTCTTGCTTCAAGCACCAAACTCAGTCCTTCTCACAACTCAAGAGTTCAGCCTGAACACAAGAACTGGTGATCTGGTTGCTCTTTGTCCACACAGGAGCTCAGGGAGCACCAGCCTATTGCTGATCCACAGCCAACCCATGGGCTGACCCGGACAGCTTCCACGTCGCTGCCGAACGGCACAGCCCTCCCTGTTTGCTGAGAGAGACATACCCAGAGAGCTGGCAGAGCTAAAAACCCAACCTGAACAGTTCCCAGCCCCAAATCCAGCAGGCTGCAATCCTATCTGAGATGTTCCCCACGTGAGAGCCTCACTGCCCCATCCCTGTCCGGAGCTTGACACCCTGGACACACCGAGGGCTCTGCCGGCAGCGAGTGATGGAGTGTGATGTACAGGAACACGTTGTTCCTGACTTGTGAGGTGGCACTCAGCAGAGGTATCAGCCTTCCCAGGGAGAAAGAGCTGAAAGCACTAAGTACTATCCCAAGATTTGGTGGGATTGGTCACTGGTGCCCAGAGCCAAGCCCCTGGAGCACCTGTATGCAGCAGCACAACACCCAGCTCGCTCACACAAAAAGCTCCCCACGTGCTACACCCCTCCATTTCTTACCTTCTCTGCCACCTCCCTCCTCTGGTCCCCTGCCAGCCCTTCCCCTCCACTACCTGCTCATCTCTTATGCTCCTGCTTCTTCCTACCCACTGGAGACACCAGTCGCTGGTTTCTCTGGAACAAAGCCGGGTTCAGCTCTCAGCAGCTTCCAGCCCAGCCTGTCCCCAATTCCCCAAGGCCCCTCGTTTCACTTCCTGCGCCACTGTCACTGCCTGCAGCTCTGCCACCTCTGCCCCTGCCACAGCCAGGTGGGAGGGGACCTGCAAACACCTGGAAGAGAAGCTGGAGAGGAGGACCAGGGCTTTGCCTGGGCATCCAGAGCTCTGTGCCCGTCGCTGCCGTGTCCCCCAGGCTGTGCCGGGGGTGAAGGCGCTGGTTCGGTGCCCACAGTATGCCCAGGGCAGCGTGGGGCAGCCAGAAAAAAGGACAAGCGGTAGCAAATGAGAAACAGAGTGTAGGATCAGATCAGCAGGGAGATGCTCCAGGGAAGGAGCAGCAGGGCACAGCCCATCCTGCCTCGTGGGTTCCCCAGCCTCGCCCGTGCCCAGGCGCTAACTGGTGCCAGGCGGTTCCCAGTTCCCGAGCCCCGGCTCCTTCCATGGCCCCGAGCCCAGGACTCACCCGGCAGCACCGCGTCCCCAGCACGGATTCCGGCGCTGCCCAGCGCCGCTTCCCGGGGACTATCGCGACCGGGGCCGACTCCTGCCCGGCCCCTCCCCGCAGGCGCCGGCTCCCGGTAATGGAGCAGCCCTTTCCCGGCCAGTGACGCCGGTACCGACAGAGTCCCGACAGGGCCCCGGGGAGGGAGAGGGGGTGTGCCGTAGGGGGCGGCCGGGGAGGGGGTCTCGGCGCCGGCGCCCGTCGAGCGGCGGGAAGGGCGGGCGGTTGGCCGTGCGGGGACTTTTATTGTGACACGGGCCGCGGGCT
>VXBP01002283.1:117573-128467 GCA_013400115.1 Rhinopomastus cyanomelas | reverse complement strand
CACACTGTGCCGCCTCAACTTCCCGTTGTACCGGTGCCCTGAGCCCCGCTCAGCCCCTCCCCGGCAGCCGTTAGCGCCTCGGTCCGCCGCTGCCTGGACTTTGCACTTTTCCCGGTCCCGCACGGCCCGGCATCCCCCGGGAGCTGCTCCGCACCCTCGGCGGCTGCCCCGCACGAATAACCACCGCCGCCACCACCACCACCCCCCGCACTACCCCCCCACCCCGAGACAATAAAACCCCAACGGGAAGTTCCAGCGCGGGGGTGGAGGGGACTCACCCGCCGCGGCTCCTCCACCCCCTCGCAGGGGCCAGTGCAGCTCCTCTGGCCGCCGGTTCAGCTTCCTGCTCTCCCCCTCCCCGCACCCGCCCGGGACCGCCGGTCGCTCCTCTCCGCCAAATAATGCGCCTCTCACNCACAGCAGGATCCCCTAGATGCAGCTGCATGGGAACATGTCCCCCTGCCAGAGCAGGATCCCTAGATCTGCGAAACGCATGACAATGTCTCCTTCTTTTTGCAGATCTGAAGACACCGAGCTCCAAGTAGCAGCAGCAGCAGCAGGAGCAGCAGCAGCGGCCGCCCCGCACCGCGCGGGGGCCCGGCGGCGCTTCCGGGCATTGGCGGAGCAGGTTTGTGACCCGGGGCGCCATTGGCCGAGGGGGGTCGCGGTAAATGAGAGCCGGACGGCGATTGGCTGAGGCGCGGCCTCGGGGCGCCGCTGCGGGGGGCGTGGGGGGTTGCAGCGGCGCCCGGGGGCCACGTGGAGCAGCCCCGGGGCCGGGCGGGGGTTGTTGTAGTGGAGAGGGGCCTGGGCCGGCCCGACTGCTGGACCTCCCCCGGCCATGGGATTGTTCTCGGGGCCGCTTATCTCCTTCCTTCCTGAGCGTCTGCAGGCGCTGATGAAGGAAACGGATCGCAGCGCCGGCGGGAGGCACCGGGCAGAGAACAGCAGCGAAAGCACATGGCGTGTTCCGGGCTGGGCTACCGGGAGAGGAGGGTTGACTACTGAGAGTTAGTAGAGATCTGGCTACCGAGTGTTAGTCCTGGCTGCTGAGAGAAAGGTCGGCTACTGAGAGTCTGCCCTGGCTACCTAGAGAGGAGGGAGGGTCGGCTACCAACAGTCCTGGCTACCGAGAGAGGATGGTCGGCTACTGTGGGAGAACAGCCTGCACAGCTTTGATCTTAAAAGCAGACTCGCAGACGCTGTCCTTGGAAAAGATAACGAAGGAAAGCTGTGGACTCAGGAATGCATTGTTTTGATACTTGTTTCTTAGATTTTTTGACGTTTTTACCCTTTTCGTAGACACCATGTAACCAGTAAGTTTTAGGAATAAGAATTAGGTAACGTTGTTGTAACCAATAGTGCTAAGCCAAGTGTATCTTGTACTGATAACAAAATATATAAAGGAAGAAGAAGAGAGGAGGAGATAGAATAAGAAGTGCTCTTAAAAAAATAAAAGGATTTCGTTTTGACATCACTTTGAAGTCCATGCTGAGTTTAATTGCTAGAGGTTATAGCCTATCCTGCAACAGGCTACCAAGAGTTAGTCCTGGCTATTGAGAGAGAAGGGTCAGGTCAGCTACCAAGAGTTAGTCCTGACTACTGAAAGGTAGCTACCAAGAGTCAGAGCTGGCTACCAAGTGCAGGGAGGCACAGGCTCAGGGTTTGGCATCTGCCTTGAGGCCACCAGCCCCCTGGACTCGCAAACCCACGGAACTCCCCACAGCCCCCCAGACTGGTTTGTGTAACCTGCTGGAGTGAGCCTGGTCCCAGCTGGCTTTCAGGGTGAAAGGTCTCTTCAGTGGCCAACAAATGAAGGACCACAGCTAACTAAATTGATCAGCCTGAACCTGCAAGACCTCGGAGGAGCTGGGATTCGAGGAGGGGTTCTGTAGGGGTGCTCAATGAAAAGGGAAGCTGACGCCACTGGGGTCCCAACAAGGCAAAGCAGGGTGAAAGGGTCAGTACTTAGGAACTGAAGGGTTTTAACAAAGAAGCATCCCTGCCAGGCACAGAGCTTCCTCCAGGAAGAGAGTTGCTGCATCAGCACTACGCTGGTCCCTTCTCATTTAAAGGAGCACCTAAATCTTCACAAACCTAGAGAAGATGGCACCTGTAACCCAAATTGCTGCTTTTAGAGGATTCTACACCTTCCCGCTACTTCTTGCATCACCCAGCGACGCCGCTATTAAACCAGGCAACACTCTATTGGATTCTAATCGAAGCTAAACACTGCTTTTAAATTACAGTCCCACAGTCCTGAATTTGAAGAGCCAAACCACTGCACGCCAAACCCTCTTCCACACCAGTTGATGCCCAGCAAATCGACGCCGGCGCAGTTCTACCTCCCCATCACTCACCGGGGGCCGTGATTACAGCTACAGGAGGCACTGGGCTGGCTGGCACCGCCCAGGCTGGCACGCACGTCTTGGGTGCCTCACTGAGATGATGACGCTCTCAAGGAGAAGCTGTCTCAGTTGTCTCAGTGAGCTGCTCCAGCGGGGCCAGTGGCAGGCAGCAGTCACGCGCTTGGTTTGTTTGGATCAGCCTTTTCAATTGTTAGATTGAAAAGGCGTAAAGATTGGTCCTGCTAAACCCAAACGGAGGTTACAGAGCCTAAATTCAACTCCCAAGCTGAAAATTTCATCACAAAGGAAGGATGATTCTGCCGGAGCCACAAAGCCAAACTCTGAGGTTGTTCCCGCTATTCCACACACAAACCCCACATACAGTCTGCATCAGACTGCATCCTGCCTGTGTCTACCTTCTCTGGGTAAAAACACCACCCAGGGAGCTGACTTTACTGCTACCACAGCAGGGATTTGGGGTTGGGAGTGAGAAGCAAACCCCAGACAATTCAAACAAGATTCCCAAGTGGCCCTAAAGGAAGAACAAAGAACAAACAAACTTTTCTCCCAGCACCTGAGAATGTAGGTCAGAGCTGCAGGAGAAAAGCTCCAGTCAGATCTGGGAGGACTTGGTCATCACCTCCCTGCAGCCCCAGCAGATGTCCAACCCCTGGGAACAAGCTATGGTTGGTGTTTGGAACAGGCCAAACGGGTTCCTACACCCAAGGGCTGATGTGGGGTTTGAGGAGGGCAGAGAGCACGGTGCTGAGGGGGGTCCTGAGGACCAGGAGATCAGCAGCACCAGTGCCCAGCTGTTACAGTCACCCCATTTCCACTGTTGAGAGGACAAAACATGGAGTGTGTGAAGCCACGACAAAACCAACGACGACTCTTCTGGGGTTTTAAAAGCAAACCCCAGCACCTCATGAAGGCTGTTGCCACCTGGAATTACCCAGCTACATCCTAAAAGAGTTAAAGGTGGGGGAGAACAAAATGATAGGACTGAAAGTGTGCTGCAAGAGCTCCAAACATCCAGCATGAAGATGGTTTATGGGAAGAATGACAGGAATTTCATAAGCCTGAGCCCAAGAAATGGTCGTTCCCTTTCCCTTCTGGTGAAACCGTTCACAGGAGTTGAGGCTGCAGCTCCCACCAGCTGCTAGCAAGGGAATTTCGGGTAAGGAGTTCGGGAACAGGACGGGATGGTAGAGCTGATGCTTTTTGAACAAGAACAATGTGAGAGTCTTCAGGGTCACTGTGTCATTGGTACCACAGGCTCTAGTGGCTGATCGCCCCCCCCCCGACCTGCCAGCAGTGTTGCTGAAATGCAAAAGGTTTTCTGCTGCAAAGCAGGATGTGATTGTCCCCCTGTGCTGGGCACTGTGAGGCCTCCCCTCAAGTACTGGGGGCAGTACTTGAGTACTTAAGTACTTGGGCCCCTCACTTCAAGAAAGAAATTGAGGGGCCAGAGCAGGTCCAGAAGAGCAATGAGGCTGGGGAAGGGACTGGAGGGAAAGGCTGGTGAGGAGAGGCTGAGGGAGCTGAGGCTGTTCAGAGAAGAGGAGACTCAGGGGGGACTTTCTTCCTCTCTCCAGCTCCCTGAAGGGAGGTTGTAGTCAGGTGGGGGTTAGGCTCTTCTCCCAGGCAACCAGCACCAGGCCAAGAGAGCAGGGTCTGAAACTGCCAAGGGAGAGTTAGGTTGGATATTAGGAAGCCCTTCCTCCTGGAAAAGAGGAACAGACCCTGGACTGGACTTCCCAGGGCAGTGGTGGAGTCCCCATCCCTGGAGGTGCTGAATGGCAGCCTGGCTGTCCTGGTCTGGCTGATAGGGTGATGTTAGGCCCTGGGCTGGGCTGGCTGAGCTCAGAGGGCTTTTCCAGTCTCAATAATTCTGGGATTCTGTGAAGATAGGAAACAGTCAGGATTCCAGCAGCTGAAGCACCTAGGTGAATGAACCCAAGAAGAAAGGAAAATTAATCTTTTCTGGAATTTGAAGAAATGAGAGATCAGCCCATTACTGAGGAAATGGGAAAGCAGTGGCCATTGGCAAGTGGACCACACTGGTGCCTGCAGTGTGATGGTATCTGACCCTGTCCCTAATAAGCACTTTTATGGCTGGAAGGGGATATAGGGGGAGCTTTGCTCCCATTCAACTGGTGCTTCATGGACTATCGATTTTGCTCAGAAGTGGGAGAGAACAAAGTTCACCCAGTGCTGCTGCTGTTGTTTAAAGATCTGCCAGAGAACATCACAACCTCCTGGAAACTGGTCCCCCATAGCCAGTGTGAGATCACTGTGGTTCCTTGTGACCTGCTGCTTCAGACCCAAATGTTCTGCTGGCAAACACCGAGTCAGGTCCCAGAGCCATTACTGGAGGGACCGGCTCTAAACAAGCACCTCTCACTTGTTTACTGATCATCATCACGTGGCTCATCAGCACTTGACCCTGATTAAAACAAGAATTAACTAGTTGTGGAGAACTCCACCAAGCTCAGTCTCATGTGATGTTCTGTACAAGGTTTAGCAGCCCCATGAGGGGCAGGATCTCCCCTCGGTGGGTGCACAGTGACAGCTCAGGCTTCCCTTCCCACTGATCATCTCCTTGGGATTATCCAGCGATTGAGATTTTTCATCTGAACCCACCAGCCAACCAGTTCCTTTGCAGAGAAGATTAAAGCAGCAGATCTGAGTTCAGTATTCTAGATGCTGGAATCCAGTACAGGCTGGGCTTGGTGATCTGTAGGCTGGGCTTGAGATCTACAGGCTGGACTTGGTGATGACTTCTTGATCTCAGAGGTCTTTTCCAGCCTCAGTAATTCTGTGATCAAAACTTTGCTCTATCCCTGTGACAGCCACAACGTGGCCTCTGCATGGGGCTTGGGGAGCTGCTTTCAGGATCTGAAGCACAGATTTGATTCTGAAGCCAGGTTGTGCTGTGAACATTCAGGTTATCAAACCCAGAACATAAAGGGTTCTAAAGTGTTTTTCAGTCTCTCTGTGTTTATCTGCCAGAGTTGTCTCGGAAGCAGCAGGAGGTGGTGGTTACTGACTCGGGATTGTCGTTGTTAATAATACATCGTCATTAATCCAATTGGAACAAACCCCCCAGTCAGTGTTTACCAGTTGGCAAACTGGGCACAGAAAAGCTCAATTGAAAAAGGATTTGTTTTCCCAGCTCAGCCCCTGCACACGAAGGGTTTCCGAGCACGTGGGGAATGTCTCTCGCTAGGTAAGCGGGTTTGGAGCTGCAGCCTGAGGAACTCCACCTAAATTCCACAGGGGCATTTATGCAATTCTCAGTAGTTTATTCTCTCAGTCCAGCATCAGTCAAGATTCCTGACAGAGATGAACGCTCACACAATCAGCTGTCTGTTTGCAGGGTGCCATCACATCCACCACACCCCGTGGTTTAACAGAGTAAAGGTCCTCAAGGATGGGGTAACAGAGAGATAAAAAGAGTGGATGGGATATCTTCAAGATGAATTGCAAGTTCTGCTGATGCAAAACCCTTTTCCAGTGATGCAGGATGGATGCAAACAGTACAAGATCCTCCAGAGCACTGACAGGTCACTCTTTAAGTGTCTTGAAATAGGTGGGTGAGTGGTCTGTGCTCTGTGTATGGACACTGGGGCTGGCTGGGTGCCTGAACTTGTTTTCTTGTTTTCAGAAAGTCTTTCTTATCCCAAAAAGTGGCATGAGTGGCACTAGAGACAGAAACACAGAGCAAGGTGGAAATCTTACACCAGAGAAGAACTGCATTGAGTACAATCCTGGTTCAAAACCGGCTGCAGTAAAAGGCAGATAAAGAGCGCTGAGTAGGAGCTGGGAGCAAACCTTCCGCACAACACTGAGCCTTCACTGAGCATTATCCTCAGGGCTGTGAGGGGAGGAGTATCCAGCTGCTCTGGTTTTCCCCAGGCACCACATCCAGGCAACTGCATCAGCTCAGTGCAAAATCACCTCCTTGGTTCTAATTAAATTTACTGCAATCGGTATCACGTCGAGGCCAAGTGAGTTCTCTGCGCTGCTCAAACAATTTCCTTTTAAACTCTCACAGTTGAATCAAAGTGTGAGGGTTCCACACGACCTGGGTTTGCTGTACCCCACGCTGTCAATTTTAAAAGATGAATGTCTGAGCCTGTTGTTACCTGCTGTTGGGATCCGGCTGGGTTGTGTGGAGGATGCTGGCACAGCCTGACCATCGAGTGTTGCTACAGGCAGTGAGGAGGATGGTGATGGAAAGCTGAAGGGCTGGGAAAGCACGGCCGGGGTTTACTGAGCTCCATAAAGTCAACTAGACAGATCGTTATGGGAACGGGCTGCGCTTTGAAAACCTCTGTATTTTCACGAGGATTATGAGACTCTCACACCCTGTTTACTGGGAGCGTTTATTAACTCGGCTCCTTCTAGCAATAAGATGTTTATTTATGGCACATAAAACACGCTGGTCGTTCCCCTACATTGATGCTCCTTATAACTCCTGTTGTCTCTAGCCTCTTCTCTCCTTCCCCAGCAGCTCTGTACTAGGTCAGCTCCATAACCTGCTTTCCCACTGGAAAGGCAAGGCTGACAAATTAGACTCATCTCTAAATTTAGGATCGATGGGATCACTCATTACTGGGTTTCTTTCTTTCTTTATCAGGCAGATTTCAAGGGAAAACTTGTTCCTGAAGCCACTCCTGCTTCTCACTTAGAGTTCACACGAGTCCCAAGTGATCACTCTCAGTGTATTCACTGCAAGTCCTAGTGGCCACGATCATCCTCACAGAGCTAACACAGAACTTGTGGGAAGATTAGGGGTTGTCTCCTTCCAAAATAACCTTGTATGTTAATAGTGCTCTGCAGATCCCATTCGTGCTGTCTCCAAGGCCAGGGATGAGCTGAGGAAGAGGAGAATGCAGAGCTGTGCTGATGAGCAGACTTGGGTGAACGTGCTTTTCCCACTGAAATCTGTCCTGAACCCAAACTCTTCCATTGAGGCAGTGGGGAAGATCCCTTGCAGCCATCAGATACTGGTACTGGATGAAAGGGCTAGAAACCCCGGATTTCCCTCTAAGGAGGAGGCTGCTCACAGAATCACAGAACATCAGGAATTGGAAGGGACCTTGAAAGATCATTCAGTCCAATCCCCCTGACACAGAAGGATCCCCTAGAGCCAGTCACACAGGAAAATCCAGGTGGGTTTTAAACGTCTCCAGAGAAGGAGGTTCCACAAACCCCCTGGGCAGCCCATTCCAGTGCTGTCACCCTCAGTGCGAAGAAGATCCTTCTCATATTGATGTGGAACCTCCTGTGTTCCAGCTCACAGCCACTGGCCCTTGTCGTATCATTAGGTACCTGTGAGCAGAGCCTGTCTCCATCCTCCTGACACCCACTCTTTCCACATTTATCAGCATTCATGTGGTCTCCTTTGACCCAAGCTGAAGAGACCCAGCTCCCTCAGCCTTTCCTCATCAGTGAGATGCTCGGCTCCCTTCATCACCTCTGCACTGGACTTTATTCATCAGTGTTCACTGAGCCTTGGGTCTAGGGCTGCAGGAAAGAGAAGGGACCCAGAACCACCTTCACCAGTTATCCGAGCTCTAATGAACAATCCTATACTGGTTTAATAACGGTGCAAAAGGACAGCCCAGTTCTTATCATCAGACTCTCTGGAGATTTGACATCCTTGGCATTGTATGTGAAGAGGAAGGAAATTTCTCACTTCCCCAGCTATTTCAGTTATATAAATCAGTTGCTGAAGGCCAGTTTAACTGGTCTGTGCAGGAAAACCAGGCGATTGTGCTGGGACATGGATGCTCTTGGGAGATACTTATCAATATGTTAAAATGATAATGGTTTGGGATTGATCAGGAATTATGTGAGTGGACATTGACAAAATGGTGACAGCTAATAGCTGGGGAAAATCCCTGCTGGATTTGGTACCTGCAGTGCTGATACCAGGTGGGTTCCTGGTGGACTTAGGCTCTTTGGGATTCAAAGCGCAGATGTTGTCACCAAACATCGACCACTCTCCTCATTTCTCCAGCTTCCTTGGAATAGCTGTCTCCTCCCAATAGCCATCTCTTACCAGCTGGGCAAGTGGGATAAGCTGCATAAATTTAAAGAACTTAGAAAGAACCACAAGTAAAGGTGGTGGATTTGAGTTTCCTGACAAAGAGAAGGTTGCTCTGGGCTGCAAAAATGGTGATAAAATAGACGGAGGAATCCTGAAAATGCCCCAGAGAGCCCCACGGACACAAAAGCCACTTCTTTAGTGGGCTGAGCCACCAAAAAGGTGTCAGCTCAGTACTTCAGCCTAATGCCCCGGTCAGGGGAAGAGAATGGTGCTCTGCCAGGCTGAACTGAGCTCATGGAACCTGTTGGAAAGGGAGGAGCAATGCTAAAGCCACAGCAGCTCTGAGGAGCGATGGGGCAGAGTCAGATGGGCACTTCCAGGGAAATCAGCTTTTCCACAGTGTCCCTCACAGCCAGCAGGCATTGCTTGGTTTGCAAATCTAGAAACCTATTTGATTAGGGGTAAAAACCGCAGTGAAAAGGCAGGGAGGATTCAGTCCTGCAGTGCTCAGCGTCCTCCTCTCTGTGTTGGATTTTTGGCTTCCTCCCCCAACTGCTGAAGTTAGCAGCATCTTCTCTCTTTGCCTTCCAGGAACTGCAACAACATGGAAGCCCCTTGCCCTAGAGACCCCACAGTCTCCCATGAATTCCAGTGAAGGGCATCAGTGTGGCAGGCAGCTGATCCCCCTCTGTCCCAAAGGGCTGAACCCTCAGTGATATAAGAGCCCTTTGCTTACATCAGTCCAGCAACAGCCTGTTGTTCTTTGCTGCACTAAGGAGGTTAAACACAGTGGTTCTGCCTCTTATGGACAATCCTTGAAGCACTCAAGTCTGTCAGGATGGAAATGGGATAATTAATTTGGGATGAAAGCTAATTCGCATTTTTCAAGTAACTTTCAAAAGAAAAAGCTGCTGTTTGTGTACTTCTTGTTTTAAACAAGATTTTGTAATTTGTAGTCCCCAACTCTTCATTTGTCGACAAGTTACTTCGTGCAAGAGTCTTCTGAAATTCCTCAAGGCAACAGGAAATAAAAAGATGTTTAAAATGAAGCCAACTGGGAGGTGGGAAATTGCCCATGGTGTTTTACCCGTTGGGACAGCAGGATTTAGGGACCACTGGCAGCACAGCTGTTAACTTCAGCTGTATTTGTGTGAGAACAGAGTCTGTTGGACACTCTGGAAGAGGCAGTCCCTGTCTGAACAGGATGTGTAGCCAGGTTCATGTCAGCTGTGTCACTAAACTCTTGAGAAAGTCTGTTAAAGAAGTTCTGTGGAGTTCACTGAGACATGAGAGGAGGAGAAAAACTCCATCTACAGCTTAAAAGAAGACAGGCTGCTCACTGAGAAGACAAAGTTTTCTGCCTTAAAACTTGGTGCTTGCTACAGTCAGGAAGAACACCAGAGTATTTCACACCCTTTTCATAGTTCAACCAGAGCAACTAAATGTTTGTAAAACCCATTCCTAAGTTGTTTAGGGGTTGGAGCTAAGAGCCCTTCTCAAGATAAAGCAAAAAGAAGCAGCTTTTTCTTCCCTTACACTGTTTTTTTTTTCCCCTGCTTTGGAATTTCCTCCTAAAACGTTGGGAAAAATCCACATTTGTGAAGTTCATTACTTTTGAATCCTTCATCTGACAAGGTTATTTTACCTATAGCAGCTGCCACACACAGAGAACCCCTGGTGCTCTCTCTAGCTCTTCACCAACACTTACCCACAGCAGCGGGGAAGAAAAGTAGAGGGTAGATGGGAAAGAATAGTGAATTCGATTTGTAAGAAGCCCTCCAGATCCATTCTGTGATGGCACAGAGCTGGGGGTGAGGAGAAGGTGGCAGACCACAGACAGGATATCACTTTATTTCGAACAGAGCTCGTCTTGCGTACAAACCGCCCCCCCCCCTCCAACCTCCAGAGCGGTACAGAGATAAAAAACACTGCCGGGAAAAGAGCGTTCGAGGCAACTGGTGAAAAGGCGTTTGGTTCTCAAATCTTTGTACCTAGAACCTCTACACGGCTACGCACACTGGGGCACAAGGGCTCCTCCTTGGCATCAGCCCCACACACCACCTCCATCTTAACTCCTGTCGTGCATCCAGACCCAGCTGGGCACTCTCCTGAGAGCCACCAGGCCGGGGGAAGGGGAGAGGGGGGTGTCTATTTGGTTGGATTCCTCGGATGAGCAGCTTCACCCCGCCTGCCCTCACCCTTCTGTGCCAGGGCCTCGCAAAGCCCCTCGGCTGGTGCCACCCGCCAGGGGCCCTTGGCCACTGCCCAAGCGCCACTTCCCCTGGCGGTGCCCATCCAGCTCCCCCTCAGGAGAAGGGGACTCGTGGGACCAACAGAAAAACCTAAACCCAAACTCAAACAGCTGCTCTCCCTTCATCCAACAGCTCCCGGGTTGGCTATAACCGAGTCGGACCCGGTAGCCCTAAGTTCAGTCCCGGATGCCCCATCTGTAGCATCGGTAGTTCCCTCCCCTCCCCCCACTTCCCCT
>VXBP01002283.1:95860-117222 GCA_013400115.1 Rhinopomastus cyanomelas | reverse complement strand
CCCCGCGCGATGCCCTACTACCCACCACCCAGCGCCCCCCCAACACGCCCCAATCCCCTCCTCAGCGTTTTCCCGCCCACCGCGGTTGCCAGGCAGATTTAGGGACCGACGCGCGCGCCCGCTTGGCCCCGCCCCCGGGGCGTGGTCTTCGGGCGGGGTGGGTGGGGTTTCTTTAGTTAATTGAACTGACAGCTGCGTCACCCAATGAAAAGCTGAAGATTCCCCATCGTTAGCCATTCGCTGCTAAGTACCTGCCTTCCTCCCCGCCCACGTCCTAAGCAATGAGGCTGGGAAGAGGCGGGGTTGTGCGCTTTGATTTACGTTCATCCTAGCCAATAAATGACTTTGCCTTAAGGGATCACAGCCAATGAGCGCGAAGTGGGCGAGGATTCCTCGGGGGGGGCCTTATCCGGCAGCACAGGCCGCGCTGGGACCGCTGATAGACGCGGGACGGGGGTTTCGGAGGCCTCAGACGGGTGATCCGGGGCCCGGAGCGGGGATCTCCCCCTTTACTCCGCGGGTGGGTTACCTAGCTCCACCCGGTGCAGAGAAGCAGCAACAAAGGAATTAATCCATTAATTTTCCTCATTAGCCGCTAAACGGCCTCCTGAGTCGCCGGCCTGGGCCTGGACGTGAAGCTACGGGAGCTTCTGAACTGCCGCTTTCGGCTCTTTCCAGGGCGGGGTGGGACGTTGAGTAGGAAGAATAAAATAAACCTGGGGTGAAGTGAGTTTGTAATGCGGTGAATAAAGTGATGGGAACCAACCTCACAGTAGATGTTCTCCGTGTGCAGCTTGGTATTGGGGCGTTGATGTGCTTGAGGCAAAGTGGCTGGGTGAAAGAATATTCGTTAGGATCATTCGTGGCTGTTAATCAGTAGCAGACCCTTCCATGAGGCTAGAGAGGGCAGAAGAGCAGAAGAACCAGAGCAGGACTTCAGGCCTCATCCCTTCCTCTCCAGCAGGAAGGCTCCACAGTCCACTTGTCCTCTGCTCTACACAGTCACCCCTTTAATCGCCAACATTGTGCTTAATCTCCTTTGTTAAGGCAGGACACGAGTTTTCTTGTTAGAAAAGAACCTTCCTGTACCCTTTGAGCTGTGAACAGCTACCGAAGGGTTAAGAGAGCAGCTCACTCCCTGCTCTTCCTCCAGGTTAGTGACTTCTCTCAGAGCTCTAAAAGCCACTGGCTTCACCTCAGGCCATTCCTGACTTGATGGTTAGCTACTGAGGGCTGGATCCTTGTGAAGTGGAGCTTTAATCCCTACAGGAACACAGGCAGCTGCTGCAGCTCCACTGCTCCCCTTGCTGTGTCATCGGGAGACTCTCCAAACAGGTTTAGCACAAGGTGCATTTTATTACTGAGAAGCTGGGCAAAGGTAGTGCCAGAAATCTCTTTGGTAACTTCTTCCTCACCCAGCTTTGCCAGGGTTTTACCTAGGTGCTGGGAAGTTTCTCTGTGTGCAAAGGCAGTGCCCAGCAGTCCCAGCAAACACTGGAAGGTCCCTTTTCTCCTTCCTATATGGAATAAACTTGTAACTTAACAAAAGCAAAGCTGTTGCACAGCAGACTGGTGGCTGAACTGTGCCTTGTCAGCTTGTGATGAGCTGCTGTGCCACGAAACTCAAACTCAGGATGCATCTCCAGGTCTGTAAGGTGAGCACCAAACTCCTTTACCTGATGCTGATGGATTTGAGGGGCATTTGACGGGGAGATTTTGCCACCAGGCACTTCCTTGACCAGGAGAAGACTCCAGTATCAGCCCAACGAGGCAGAATGGGGTGAACTAGATGATCTTTTGAGGTCACTTCCAATCTGTAGTGATTCTGTGATTCTATGAAAGTGATGAGAGCTCAGTTTATGCCAGATTAAATGAGAACAATTCCAACTCCAGGTGCCTGTCCAATCCCTTAAAGCCTTGTCTGCTCCCAGGTTTCTCCAGCACAAATTCCAGGCATCTCAGCTGTCTCCATGTGAAGGTGAGTGGTTGGGTGGATGTTTCCAAGCAGGAGTTTCTGTTCCTGGTTGCAAGCAGCACCGTGAGCTGTTGCAACTCCCCCCAGCACCCCCAGTGTGCCCTCCTGTCCCACAGGCAGGACAGAGCCTCCAACACTTTCCAACAGGGTTAAATTGCTGTCACGACATGAACTGGGGAGGGGGCTGCCTGCAGATCAGCTGAAGGAATTAGTTCTACAAAACTGCTAGAAGAAGTAAAATTAAAACTTTATTTAAAAAATCTTCTAATATAGAAAACAAAGAGGAGACAAAGGCAGCAAAGTGATGCCCCGCTCCCGCCTCAGGACATGAGTTACTGTATTTACAGCGTCAGGAAGGAGCAGGGGCAGAAGATACAAGTCCTGCTACTGGAGGGAGAACTAGGAACACTCAACACCTCAAACAAACGGGGACAGAACGTTAAAAGGGCGCTGTGGGGAACAATTAAATACACTGGGCTAAGACAGACAGTAGAAGAGCACAGAGGGGTGTGGGGCTTCATCCCGAGTTCTCCAGGGGTTCTGTACAGCCTGATCTACCCACAGCAGTAAGCCAGGGCATTGCTGAACTCCTTCCATCCTAACAAGACTCTTCAGGAGAATTTGGGGGTAAAAAAAACCCCACCCTAAATTGAGTAAAACTGAAAGCAGTGAAGTGACTGGGGGACACCTGAGGTCCCCAACATCTGTCACTGCAGGGCTGTGGAGGGGTGGATCTCAACTTTAGTTTAGTTTTTAATTCCCAGCTAGCTGCCAGACTGGGGGAGATTTCCTGTGTCCATGGGCTTTTCTGCTGTTGTGATGAAGGAGATGAGAACTAACAACATGCAGCCCACGGGGGGGCTGCGCTCGCTATACACAGCCGAGGTTTATTTTACACTATCTACAAAACCAGGGGATTAGATGCTTCTTCTGTGTGAAGTTCTTGCTACTCATTTAAAAAATACTAGAGGAAAAAACCCCAACCTGTACAGTTCTTTAAATCACAGCCTTAGAAGAATAATTCTCTCTGTTTTTTTTTTTTTATTCTTTTTTATTTTAGAAGTTCTGAAAAGACTTTGTTATTCGGGAGGTTTTGTTTTTTCTATAGAGAATTAAATTATAACCCCCCCCCCCAAGATTAGAAAGATCTCAAATCAACTTCCCCAGCCCCAAGCACTTCACAAGAACCTTAGCTGTAAACTGTAAACGTCTAGGTTTGGTTTTGTGTGGGGTTGGGGTTTGTTTTTTCTCCCGTTTTCAGCTTTACATTGGAAAATTAGAAAGAACTTCAGTTCTGAGGTCCTTGTTTTTTAAATCTCTCGCTACGTACAAAAGATACTGAAAAGCAAAAAAGACTATTAAATAATTTAATATACAAGTGTCGTTAAAAAGCTCTGTCCGTTGTAACAACTGTACATTGGAATTCGTAGAGATAGAAAAAAAATCACCCAGTTTCTTTGCAAATTTACACGATCTTGTTGGTTTTTTTCCTTTGCAAATTCGGCCATGGGAAGAGGATTCAGGGAAACCAGAGGGGTGAGCAGAGAAAAAAAGAGCCAACCCCCTGCTGCTGAAGCCAGCTCCTCACGCAGGGTTGTTCCTCCTGACCACACTAAGGTTCTCTGTCACCACCCAGCGCTCCCCTCCTGAGAGCAGGGCGACCACGAGTAGCCAGAGAACTGCCACGCAAACCGCTGTCCCGCAACAGCACTGGGCGCTGCCGGCTGTCGCTGCTCTGAGCTCGGCCCAAACCACAGCTCTCCAGAGTCAGGATGTTTGACCATTGCCTTGTAGAAGCTCTTTTGGGCAGCAGCTACAGCAATTCCTCGTCGTTGCGAAGGGTAAAAGTCAGGTAAAAACCAGCCTCAGGTTGGGTGATAAAAGACCAAGAAAGGAGGGTATTTGGGTTCCTGAAGGGGACTCGAGTAGATCTCCATCTCTTTAGTCACTTCCTCAGCGGCTAGGGGCATGAGAAACTGGCATTTAGGGGCTTCCAAACAGTTCTTGCAACTTACTGGCTATGAGAGGGGAAGGGAGAGAGATGCTGCAACTCACACAATCAACAAGGAAAGAAGAAACAGCCCCTGTGGTGTGAAGATTCCCAAGATGGGATCTACCTGACTTAAAGGCTGAGCACAGGAGCTGCTGAGCTGGGCTGTCCCAGGCCACAGGGAGTGAGCAGGAACCCACCTCCTCTCACCGTGAGCCCGGGTGCTGCCAGCCCAGCAGGTTCTGTGCAATCCAGAGCCTTCGAGGGGACCGGAGACAGCATGAGCTGGGGGACAGGGCAGGGTCTGGCTGTGGGTACCAACAAACACCCTGTGCGCCAACTCACCACGTTCTTTCCTATGTTTTGAGCTCTAAGGGAGATTTGAAATGGCATTGCGCGCCCAGGAGAGGAAACAGAACATCCTATTAGGGTAACTGGACAAGGATTTGTCCCTTCAACATCACTCAGCAGTAAAATGGAGCAGTTTGAGTTTTACAAAGCAAAGGGCTCTGTGAGCTGCTGCTGGATAGGGAACAAGACTTTGAGGAAGGACCACTGGGGGCTGGACTAGCTGACCTGTAGGGTCCTTTTCCAAGCCAAACCATGCCAGGAGTAACATTTTACCATCTTCCTTCCCCAAGAAAAGTTCTGAAAGCATCAAATATTTCCTCTAAAATATTCTCCTCCTCCTCTAGAGAAGAAGGAGTCGTCACAGGAAGCCCTACACAAGTTAACTTCTCTGGCAGATTCCTTTTCCCTCCTCGTCTTGGGGAGATAAATATGCAGAGCTACCAAGAGAGAAAAACACCTTTATTCAAACCCCACAAACCTCCCCAAGCTTTACACAGCACCTCGGCGGGCTGGCGCACGGCCCTTCCTATAAAGCTGCCGATGCTTCACGGAATTAACAACTCTCCCACTGTTTTCTGTGGAACAAACTCGGGCCTCGTCTCTCCTGTTCTGAGAGGGCTGCAGAGACGCGGCGATGGCTGCGCCCAATTCCCAGCCGAAGAGTTCGGAAACCCAAGAGAAAAAGCTGGAAAAAGCCAACATGGCAAAGGTTTGGGAAGGAGAAGGGGGTTTTGCCAAGGGCAAAGACTAGAGTTGAAGTTTTTAGCATAAGCCTCTGGCTTATGTTGGATCTGGGGTTTAACCACCTCGTTTAACTCTTGACTTGTAAAAATTGTTAAGGCACAGACGCTGCCTTCCCTGGCTGAGGCTGCAGTAAAGACACAAAAGCTGTTTCCCAGTTGCTTGGCCAACGCAGGGACCAGACCAAGAGGACAAAAACTTTCCTCCTATAGAAATCAGGGCAAAGTAGCCAAGATGGGGAGAGCTGTGGTTCTGCCTTTCCCCGAGCAGGACCGGACATCAGTGCGGAGAGGTAGAAGACCCTCAGAGGGATGAAGTGGTGGCACACTGTCACACACTCACGGCTGCGGGAGGTGGAACCTGCTCCTCTGAAAACAGTCCAGTGAGACCCCAAACACCCTGCCCGGCGCAGCTCCGCTCCCACCCTGCCCTGCCCTGCGAGGCTGCCGACGGCACCGGCTCACACACAGCGAGAAGCTCGTTACCTCAGAGAGGACATCTGGAACTTCAGCCCCCTCCGCCACCCCCAACACTCAACGATCAAATCCAATCGCTCCCGGGAGCAGAATTCCGAGTGCAGGATACGGTAAAACCAGCATCACGCTCCAAGGAAGGGCGAAGCCTTTCAAATAACAACCGGTGTTTGGAGCTGGGAGAAGTCCTCTTCGCTTCCTGGGACCATGTGTTTACAAAAGTAGGTATCTAACAATTTCAGGAACGAGCGTCCTTTGGACTAAACCTTAATTCTCAGCAAGAGGAAAGCAGATTAAAACCAGCAGCTATGTACACACTAGCTGTATATTCACACACGTTATGTAAAAGCAGCTTCCAATGCCCTTCTCACAGTCTATATGAAATGTTCGTTGTCTTTCTGCAATCTGTTTCCTACAAGGCCCTCACTAGAAGAGGAATTTGCTGCCCTTTTCTCTGAAGAAAAGATTTTGCATCAATTTTTTTTCTCCTTTTGTTTTTTTTGGGGGGTTTTTTGGCTTTTTTTCTTTTCCTTTCATTTTCTTTGCTTTTCCTTTTCTTTGCTTTTCCTATTGTTTTCCTTTTTCTTTTCCTTTCCCCCCCAAACACACTGTCCTGATAGTGAGATTCTGTTTCACAGGAGACTGGCCAGGCTGGTGGTTGGTCCGTTCTGTGCCTGGAACTGTACTGGAGGGGGTCCGTCTGTCCACTGAAAGATAATAAAGAGCATGAAAACCCTACAGCCGCTGCTTTTTGGGATGGGGAGGACAGAAAGGAGCCTTCAGCACCTTGAGGCTAATTACAGATTTAATCACGAGAAGTTGTGTATCAGGTTTGACTTTGTGTTGGGGGTGTGGAGCTACCTGTCCCTTGCTCAGCTGCTTGCAGAGCTGTTCCACGTGTGCGTTGTTCCAACCCCAGCTGGCTCCAGGGGGTTGTGGCAGTCAAGGGGAAGCACTGAAGCAACTCCAGCTCTCACTGCTGAGCATTTGGATGGGAGAACGTGACTTGTACAAAGGAGGGACCTCATTTGGCTGTGTCTGAGCAATTCCACGCCGAGCTGTGGTGCTCCCAGAGCAAATTTAAAGCCTCTGGTTTTCACTAATTCAACTACTAAAATATTTTCCTCTCACGTTAGTGAATAAATCTGCTGAAATGGGCAGATTTCAGATTTGTTTCTTAACTTGTATCCCCCCTCCAGCAGATTTTTAATGCAGTGTTTGCCAGGAGGTGGGAGCTTCAGCTCCTATCACTGGGCCTTGGCTGCAGGAGACTGTCAACATCAGAAACACTTTTCAATCTCACAAATCTCAGGATCCCTTTGGCAACAGACAGCATCCTCCTGTTGGCCTTTTATTTTCCTCCCCAAAAGGGAGTTGGTGAAATAGATAAAGTTCACTGCATCTCACATTCCCCTCCAGACATCACTTCAGTCCAGGGCAATACTTTCTCCTATGGCCCTGGTCAAGCTGCAGCTTAGAAAACAGTTCTGTGTGTTCAAAATCACGTTAAAAATTTTTCCAACAGTGAAAGACATCAATGTTTGAAGTCCCAAGAAAGCTGCATCTTAAATTTACGCAGTCTGTTACCTGAAAATTCAGATTTATCAAGAGATGGGAGATAAAAAAGCAGCTCAAGAATGCTGAAGTATCCCTGGAAGCTGCACGTTTAGCAGCGCCCAACGACAAAACCTCCCCAGAACAAGGCAGACTGGATTCAAATTCAATCTGAGAACACACTAAGTGTCCTTCAAAAGCAACAGTTGTCACCAAACTCAAGTGGCTGCCTGCTACAAAAGCCCTTCAAAAAATAAAAGGGGTCTGGTAACCCATTGCCAAGAAACAAAGGCTTCACCCACCACGTAACCTATTTAACAGGGAATTAATTAATGGAGTCACTTCCTTTTCCTCTTATCACTCATGTTCAGGTACTAGGGACCAGACTGAACTTCAGCAACTCACTGCTCAGTGAGCTCAGCAGTGGGAAAGGCTAAGGCAAAGCAAAGCACAGGGTCTGGCCTCAAAACTGCTTGTTAAGTGCAAGAGGAATCCCTTACCGTGATTAGATTGTGTTCTGGAAGACTGCAGGCTTCGATGTGATCCTGGAGGAGCTGCTGTGAGAAGTTCTGATGCATCTGTGCTGCCTCGTGTGCATCCATGGCATTGCCACAGGCTTTGTTCAGGTCTGCAAGGCAACAGGAAACACTGGCTGAGGGGTTTGCAGCTGAGCAGGGCAGAGGCTGCCCAGGAATGAATCCAACAACCAACATCCCCCAGTCCTGCTGTTAGAGCCTCCAAGTGCTGCAGTCACCCTTCTTCCCAGCACATACTGCAATCTCTGCTGTTAGTTAAATTTGCTTCTACTACAAACAACGTTACAGCAGTAGTAGAAGCAGCAGCAAAACTCTTCCCTCTCCAATAAAGTTTGAGTTTTGTTTTTTTATGTCCCAGCCCCATCTAGTGGGAACAGCACAGACTCCACAGCTCCCGCTGCGGCTCAGCGACTCCATGCAGGTTGCAGAGGTCAAGCCACGCTTGTTTTGGTGTGAATCCCTGATTTTGAGAGAGCTCCAGAAAGCTGATGCTTTCCACAAACCTCAGCAGCTGATCCTGTGAGGTTTACTCACAGCTATCAGCCCAGTCTGTTTGCAGGCTGGTAACTCATTCAGAGTCACACAATCCCAGCTATACAGTAAAAGCTGAGCTGCTGCAGCTCGTATTGGTGAGGTTGTGTTTTGTTACTCCTCATCAAGCACCTTTTCCTCAAGAGCAGGTTAATTAGCTCTCAGGGAAAAAAAAAATCAAAGCAGAAGGGAAACTGCTTCTTGCTGTTCCCAGGCTCCTGGGGATCCCCAGAGGCAGCAGCAGCTCAACACGAGGTAGTTTCATTCACAGTGGCTTCATCATTGTACTGTCACAGAATCACAGAGCAACTGAGGCTGGAGAAGCCCTCTGAGCTCAGCCAGCCCAGCCCAGGACCTAGCATCACCCCACTGGCCACACCAGGGCACTAAGGGCCACAGCCAGGCTGGCCTTCAACACCTCCAGGGATGGGGACTCCATCACTGCCCTAGGAAGTCCAGTCCAGACTCTGATCCTCCTTTTCACAAGGAGGGGCTTCCTAACATCCAACCTAAGCCTCCCCTGACAGCTTCAGGCCCTGCCCTCTCGGCCTGGCACTGGCTGCCTGGGAGAAGAGCCTGACCCCCACCTGACTACAACCTCCCTTCAGGAGAAGGGAGAGAAGGAGAAAGTCCCCACTGAGTCTCCTCTTCTCCAGGCTGAACACTGCCATCTCCTTCAGCCTCTCCCCACCAGCCTTTCCTTCCAGTCCCTTCCCCAGCCTCGTCGCTCCTCTGGAACCACTTCATCCCCTCGATCTCTTTCTTGAAGTGAGAGGCCCAGCACTGCCCCCAGTACTCGAGGGGAGGCCTCACCAGTGCCCAGGACAGGGGGAGAATCACAGCCCTAGTCCTCACAAGCAACTAAGCAAAGTACTTCAACCACCTGGAAGCAGTTCCATAGCAAAAGGCAACAAGCAAAGCAGAAAATCATCCTGGCCCGTGGCTCTCGCAGCAAGCACAACAATTCAACAGAAATTGAAGCTGCGGGGTAAGTTCTTGGAAAAAAAAAGGGCAGAGTTCCTGCTTTATTTTCTACACGAGAAGAATCAATGGCAGCGAAAAGCCGCCGCTCTGCCAAGAAGCCAGTCAATATTTGAACAAAGCATCCCGGGGCTCTGCGAGTAGCGTTAAACAATATTTATGTATGAGGTGATGGGCTCTCCTATTTATTAAAGCCCCTACACAAAAGCAAAGGCTAAGGGAGACTTAATCAAATGTTTACTACAACTGGAGCTGCACTTGAAGAAAACAGAGCAGCAACAGCAGAGATGCCACAGGGCTGGAAGCAGGAGCTCATTCCCAGTACCACCAGTTCAGCTCTTTGTACTGTAAGCTGCTGCATCCCACAGCCCAGCAAAACCCCACCACAGCTGCAGATCCGTAACTGGAGGATCCACCTTACACTTCCAGCGGTGCTTTGTCAGGCCAGGCAGTCTCTCAGCGAGCACTGGTGCTGCTGTACATCCCACTCACTCCTCCCCATGCAGCAGCAACAGGCTCTGGGCTGTATCTTCTAAACCCAAGATGATTCCTTCACTTACCTCTCAACAGAGCTGAGGACCAGAGCTGCACAGACATATCTGGGATCTTGCTTGCAAGCTGCATGGCCGGTACGACCATGTTATTGCTTTCCTGGTAAAGAGCAGACATCAAAATAAAAGGGAGATTGATTTCTTTTTCCTCTTTGTGAAGCCACCTGACACAGAGCTGTTCAGCTGGTGCCAACGTTGTCTGGTTTAACTGCTGCCCTGTGCTAGGAAACCAGTGCAAGTGCTTAACGGGACGGGAACTCTTTGCATCTAAAGCTGCTTGGAGTTTTACTCTGTCCTACGAGTTATGGGGGTCTGTGTCGTCCACGATCATAATAAAAAGCAGTAAGGTAACAGTGAGGGAGCTGGTGCCCACAATTCCCCCCAAAACAGTCCGGCTGAACGACGTTGATAAAATAAACTGTGTTTTATTTAGCTCCTTTTTATTCAGGCCCTACAGAAACAGCTTTCAAACTCTTCTACCCACCCAAATTACAGCTGCAGGACTGGGTAAATCAAGAAGAGTTTTAGTGAGACAGCAAGAACCAAACCATCTTAATCCTGCTTTTATTTGACAAAGGCCAGGTGGAAGCACTTACCCTGTGATTCCCTAACACGTAGAATATATGACCCAGAAGCACAAGCGAACAAGCTGTTAATCGATTCAAGTCTTCCGCGTTTGACATTTTCAGTGTCTCCCGCAAAAATCGTCTGCCAGAGCGAAAATAAGAAGAGAGAGTGTTTTAAAAACTCTGCTTCCCCTCCAGTAATGGAAGAGACATCATCAGGAACTGAATTAACAGCCAACTGGCAAATATCAGCACCGGGGAACAAATGTGGGCTGCAGGTGACCTTAAACAAAGCACCTCGCCGCCAGCCCTCACTGCTCACTTAGCAGAAGCGACTGGTAGAGGTTGTGGAGAGCTTTGGGTTTGGCAGAGCCGCCGCAGAACGCAGCACGACGACTGTTACGGCCCAAGGAGGTTGTGGCTGCTCCATCCCCGGAAGTGTCCAAGGCCAGGTTGGATGGGGCTCTGGGCAACTTGGTCTGGTGGGATAGAGGGGTCACCGCACACTGCAGAGGGGTTGGAACTAGATGATCTTCAAGGTCCCTTCCAGCCTAAACCAGTTTCTGACTGTGATTATTCTGAGAAGACAGATCTAAACTAAACAGCTTCCTGGTACCTTCCCCCTGCAAGTGAAACAGGCTGAGTAACCTCCCACCCAGGGAGAAGAGCTGATGGGCTGGAAAGCAAGGCCTTGAGCTGGGAGGTTTTATCTCAAACAGCTCCTTTAGTTTCTCCATTTCCAACCCCCCTCCCTCATTCTGAGCAGTGATTTTACTCACTTTGCCTCATTGTATCTTCCTTGGAAGAAGGAGAAGAGCCCTCGAATGTAGAAAGCTGCTGCTCGCAGGCAGTGGGAGCTACGGACAAAACAAGGCACTGAAACACTCAGCACTGCCCTGACACTACAGACAAAGTCCTAGGAATCTGCTTGACAATCAAATCTCAAAAAAACCCCAGAGTATTTAACATGTGGCCACAACTTCTGCCTTGGAAAGCAGCACACAATGCGGCCACAGTAACCCAGAGCAGCTACAGACTGGGTGATGAGTGGCTGGAGAGTGGCGATGCAGAGAGGGACTGGCAGCACTGGATGACAACCAGCTAAACAGGAGCCAGCAGGTGGCCCGGAAGGCCAATGGCATCCCGGCTTGAGTCAACAAACGTGTGGCCAGCAGGGCAAGGGACGTCATTCCCCCCTGTACTGGGTACTGGTGAGGATTCCCCTTGAGTCCTGGGGTCAGTGCTCAGCCTCTCACTTCAAGAAAGAGACTGAGAGGCTGGGGAAGGGTCTGGAGGGAAAGGCTGATGGGGAGAGGGCTAAGGGAGCTGAGGATATTTAGCCTGGAGGAGACTCAGGGCAGACCTTCTCCCTCTCTCCAGTTCCCTGAAGGGAGGTTGCAGTCAGGCTCTTCTCCCAGGGAACCAGCACCAGGATGAGAGGGCAGGGCCTGAAGCTGCCAGGGGAAGGTTAGGTTGGATGTTAGGAAGCCCTTCCTCATGGACAGGGGGATCAGAGCCTGGACTGGACTGCCTAGGGTAGTAGTGAAGCCCCCATCCCTGGAGGTGCTGAAGGCCACCTGGCTGTGGCCCTTAGTGCCCTGGTGTGGCCAAGGGGATGATGTTAGGTCCTGGGCTGGCTGAGCTCAGAGGGCTTCTCCAGCCTCAATAACTCTGTGATTCTGTGAGTATTTTGTTTTCTTTATAAAAAACCAAACCCAACAAACCCTTGCTATCAATCCAGCATCACCATCCCCAAGGCAACAGGTAGATTCTGGAATTCTCACCTCACAGGGAAATTATGGTCTGGATTTATCCTTTCCAATAAGCTGTAAAGCTGCAAAGAGGGAGAGGAAAAGATCAATCAGTCTGCATTTCTCAACAACACAGGGTGTTCATAGCACTGACAGCAAATCAAACCAGTTCAAGTAGCCACAAACACACTGGAGCTGTGCTGGGGAGATCCCAGCACAAACTTCTCAATCCCTGTTTCATAGGTTTTTTGTTTTCATGCCCATTTTGAGCCTAAAATCAAATTGTCTGACAAGATCTGATACTTTACAAAACTTTCTAGACAGCACTGATATCGGGGGTCCCGGTGGCCAGCAGGATGACCATGAGCCAGCAGTGTGCTCTTGTGGCCAACAGGGTCAACAGCATCCTCAGGTGGATCAGAAGGGGGGTGGTTAGCAGATCAAGAGAGGTTCTTCTCCCCCTCTACTCTGCCCTGGTGAGACCACATCTGGGGTATTATGTCCAGTTCTGGGCTCCTCAGTTCAAGAGGAATGTGGAGCTGCTGGAGGGAGTCCAGTGTAGAGCAATGAGGATGATGAAGGAGGTGGAGCACCTTCCTGATGAGGAGAGGCTGAGGGAGCTGGGTCTCTTTAGAGAAGAAGAGACTGAGGGGTGACCTCATTAAAGTCTCTAAATATGTGAAGGGTGGGTGTCGGGAGGATGGAGCCAGGATCTTCTCGGTGTCATCTAGCGACAGGATGAGGGGCAATGGTTGTAAGCTGGAGCACAGGAGGTTCCACATCAATGTGAGAAGGAACTTTTTCACAGTGAGGGTGGCACACTGGAACAGGCTGCCCAGGGAGGTTGTGAGTCTCCATCATTGGAGATGTTTAAAACCCACCTGGATGTGCTCCTTTGTGACTTGTTGTAGGTGATTTTGCTGTGTCAGGGGGATTGGACTAGATGATCTTTCGTGGTCCCTTCCAATCCCTAATAATTCTATGATTCCTCCTAAAAACTTGGAGCTGTTGCATCTGAGCTGTTCAATGAATCAACTAAGCAAACCCCAAAAGGTCAAGTTTTTTTCAAGTCTTTAAGTTTTGATCTTTGGCTTTTTAACCCAACTGTGTGCTGAGTGAAAAAGGTGCTGTACAGCCTCATCACAAGGAACCTGCCGGTTCATCTCTGAGCAGGCCCAGCTGAGGGATCAGCTCCATCTCAGCGAGGGCACACGGCTCAGTTTTTACACTAATAGGGGCTCTGGTCACATCACTGGAGCAAAACAAGCCCTGACACGGATGTTCCTATTCTTGGGTGCTCAGTGAGAACCGTGCGAGGTTTTACATAACACAAGGGGCCCCTGAACAGATGGAAACCGACGTGAACAGGTTGAGTGAGTCAGGATGATAGAGTTAAGCACACACGTCACACCAGGGGAGGTTTTTTTCCTCTCCCTCAGAAAGCTGGAGGTGCAGAAGGCAACTCACCTCTTGGTGCCGGTTGCCCTCCCTGATGTAGACGCTGGCTAAGTTCGTCACAATGAACGCCCACAGCTCCTGGTGTGTGGTGAGCTGAAACAAACGGGATACAGAGAGCACAGTCACACTCCTTGGAATCTGCACCCAGCATTTGCTCACCCCATATAAATCGTGGGTTTGGGGGCTCACATTTTGCTGTTAATAAATCCTACTGACTGCAACTGTGATCAGCACAGAGAAAAACCACAATTAATTGCTTGGAAATGAGAAGTTAGGGCTTGGAAACAGGGGCTAGGGCTTGGAAATGGGGTTTAAGGTTTGGAAATGGGGTTTAGAAACAGGAGTTAAAGCCTGGAAATGGGGACTAGGGCTCGGAAATGAGGATTAGAAACACAGGCTAGGGCTTGGAAATGGGGGTTAGGGCTTGGAAGCAGGGATTAGAAACAGGGGCTAGGGCTTGGAAATGGGGGTTAGGGCTTGGAAACGGGGTGTAGTGGACATGGCGGTGTTGGGTTGAAGGTTGGACTTGGTGATCATCACCTTGGAGGTCTCTTCCAACCTTAATGATTCTATGATTCTAACTAGTGCCTCCTGTAAAGATCGTCTCCAGGTTCCCCTTCCAACCTCAGCAACAAGCCCATTCCCCCACTGAGCAGCCATGGTAGGAAGGTGGGGAAGGGTCTCTTACCCTCAGTGCTGTAGTAAATTGTGCTTCTGCGTTGTCCATGCAATTCACAGAGATGCAGTAGAGCCCCTGCAGAAGAAACAGGATTACCTAAGGTAACAGCACGAAGGAAGGAAGATGCAAACCCACAGCTCCTCCCCTCACACAGCTCCCACTGCACCACCCCAAACGCGGTGCGAACCTGCAGCCTGCACCCCACACTGTCCCACTGCTGTTACTCATTTCAACAAGCAATTGCTGACGCAGATCTCAGTGCTCAGCAGGAAACTGCTGCCTTCCCCCAGTCCATCCGCATCAGTTACTGGGGATGAGCAGGAGCCTCAGGTGGGGCCTTCCCAGGAGTCACCAAGTTCACCGCTCGACGCAGACACTTACTAATAGAGTGTGCAGCTGGGCCGCGTGGTTCGAAAACAGTCTGGGAGACTGCTGGCAGAGCTGGCAGACTTGAGAAATCTGTTTGAAAAGCAGTTTTATTTTAGGACGTTTCTCCACTTCACTTTATGCTCCAAATCCATCCACCTGCATCACTCCCATCATTCCCAGCCTCTCAGCGCTTCGTTCCAGAGCCTCGAGTCACACTCCCAGGTAAATGCCGAGGGCCAAGGCTGCTCCACACCCCTTCCTCCCACATGCAGACCACGCTCAAACTGGTTTGGAGTTGTTTGCGTTGCAGCAGCTCCACCATATGGTGGCACCACCCGCAAACAGCTCAACTCTGCCTCCCTCAAAACCTGAGCTGGCACTCAACAGTAAAATGGGAATCGGACTCTCCCCCAGGGTTTGTGTTTGTGAGGAGTTCTAGGAGCCAGAACCAGTAGGGGTTTGTTAGCAGGTTAAATTTTCCCCCTGAGGAGGAGGCTGACAGCAGAGGCTGGGATGATGCAGCACTCTGTCCTATAAATAAGGGATGGGTGAGCAGCATTTGAAAGAGACCGTGACAGTGGAAAACATAAAGCATGGTTCTAGCATTGAGTAACACTGTCCCTCGTCCTTCCTCTCAAACTATGGAGGAAGAGGAAAGGACAAAAATGCAGGGACTTAAAAAAAAAGCCAAAACCCAAGGAGTAACTTGGATAACACTCAGAGAAAGTCAAGAGCCTCTGTGTCATGAATCTAAGGGAAGGGGAAGACATGTCAGCATACAATGAGGGAGGAGCCAGTTGTAATCACTGATCAGTTACTGTTGCCTCCACAAGAAACTCTCAAGGGTTCTTCAACAAAACCTCTAAGAGAAGGCTAATTGTGCAGCCTGAGCTGTAGTATCCTGAGCACTGTGGCCTGAGTAGAGCTGTCCATGGTTTAGCTCTGTTGGCCACCCGCTCTGTGCCCAAGGACCCTCCTCAAAACTGCAAGTTCTGTGTTTTAGAAGCTGTTGCTGCCCACATCCACCCCCAGGGAAATGATGAAATCCCCCTCTTTTACCTCCTGCAGTGCCGTGGCTTTGTGTCCCGTGACAAGCCGACACATGATAATGTGTTCCAACAAAATCACTTGGAATGAGGACAGGATGGGACTGCAGTCCAGCACTGGAAAGGGAACAGAAGGAATTCCATCAGTGAAGGGAAGGCAGTTATCACCCATCTCGACTGCAGGTGGGTCAGCAACACTTCAGCACAGATTCCTTCAGGGAAATCCAGTGAAGCCTTTGGCTGGACTGACTGGTGTCTGAGGAGTCAGCAAAGTGCTCAGATCCTCTGCCACAGGTTTAGGAAACAAAACCAAACCCCAAAACCCACTGAACCCACATCACCTGAACTGCCAGGAGCAGGGGAACACCTGCTCATTCTACAGTCTCCAACAAATACACACACACAGGTGTGTGTTTGCTGCTGAATCCACTGAGTTACAATAAAATACCCCCAAAATGTGATCTCTGTGCTCAAAGCAACCATCCGCCTTGAAAACTGAGCCGAGTTCTCAGAGGCAGCAGGAAAAGGCTGACAACAGGCTGTCCCAGGGGCCAACTCAGGCTGCTGCCATTTGGCTTTGGGTTAATTTAAATTAGCAACAAGTAATGGAATCCTGTGGCACCAGCATGAATCCTTACTTTTTAGCTTCTCGAGCTGCATGAGTGCTTTGTCTGTGTACTTCTGAGCCTTCTCCAGGTAGCCTGCTTGCATGGAATGCATCACCGTCACCTGCCAGAGAACAGCAAAACACACCCCATCACCGCTGCGAAGAGGAAAGGTCTGGCAGGTCACACAACTTCTCTGCAACCAGCTCTTTCAAGGAACTTTTAGCACTGATCAGGAGAAGCATCAGATTCAAGAAGCAGGGCAATTTGAGGGATCTCAAGTCAAGAGTTGGTAAAAACAAGCCAGCGTAGCTCTGCTTTGTGTGAGTTCATCGGGTTCTGCCCGACCTGCAGAGCAATAATGTCACACTCAGGTTTCCAGGCTTCGTGCACAGTCCCTTCAAACACTGACATCAGCGAAGGCAGCAGTCTCACAGATGCTGCGGCAGAACTAAACTGTCAGCATAACGTAAAGCAGCAGCTGCGCCGCAGGATTCAGCACTGCCGGCTCCCAACAATTCCAAACCAACTCGTCATTAATTAGCAATTCGGGTGAAGGAAGGAAGAGCTGCTCACCAAGTAGACCAGCACACACATGTGTTCCTTGGGCAGCCAGTGGAAGAGATCGGCGGGGTTGCTGGGCAGAATCTCGTCATCGTGCAGCGTGGAGATGGTCTGGATGCACTGCTGCAGCTGCTTCAGGCACGGCTTCACGCTCTTCACCTGCGTCACACAGAGCTGCTGCGGCCCACATGCTCCACCATTGACTTAGTTGGGAAAACTTGTTGGGCAGTAAAGAAAGCCCCCCTCTCAGGATGTTATTTCGTGGGTAAATCACACCGCAGTGTGACAGAACAGGGATCACTCCAGGCCTGTTCCAGCACTAACAACCACCAGGACCCACAACTGCACTTAGGGCCAACAGACACTCAAGTAATTCCCAAAGTTAAACCCAAAGATGCTACCTCCACCAGCACCAAGCAGAAGAGCAGCTGCTGTGGTTATAAGCAATAAAACTTTCCTCAGGGAAGAAGAAATTCACCTAGTTTACTCCCTCCTCAGTTCATTTGCCATTCAAATGCACAGAAATAAAACCCTAAAAGCCCTCCCAATCTCCTCAGTGCTGCAATCTGCTATTTTGGTGGCACTTCCCTTCTTCCCCAGGTCTTGGATAGGACCCGAGAGAAGCAGGAGACACCTACCTGCCCCGCATCCAGGTAGTGCGTGACCTGCAGGACCAAGAAGAACACGCGCAGCGATTCCTTCTGGATGGGGTTTCCTTGCCAGTTCTCGACAATCTGTCCGCAGAGGGTGAGGAGAGGGTGCACCTCCTGCAGCTTTCGCTCCATTAGAAGGAGCTGCAGGTGGAAAGAAACGTTGGTTAGCTTTGTGTTCACCAGTTGCAACTCTCCAACAACCCCAGCAGAGCCCCAGGTGCTGACTGAAACCAAAAGGAGGCTCAAATTCATCCCAGTGCAAGAGCACCGGCCTCTCACAGCACTGGACATTTCACCTCCACCCAGAAGGGCTCTGGTGAGTGATTCCCAGTTACTCTTTTCCCTAACAGAAAACGATTTGTTATTCTTTAATAAAGGAGAAACAAAGCCACTAGGCAAAGACACAAAAGCACTAACAGTTCCTAAGGATTCTGAAGATGTAAGGCTCCCCCCAGATTGATGTTAACGTGTGAACAAAATGAGATGCCTGCAGCACAGGAGGAACCTTGAAGCAAATAGCCCACGGGCCATCCTGCTACTCCAGAACTGACACTCTACTACTTTACTAAGCAAATCAGTTGATATTTCAAGAGCAGGTGACTTACCATCCCCTTGCTTAGCAGAAATAGTGCTCTGAAACAAAACAACATGATGTCAAAGCTCCAAAGAAACCAATCAACTCACACTCCCCAACCCACAACTGGACAGATAAACCCCAAGATAAAATCTTACTGCCGCTGTCCTCCCTCTAAAGTGGGCAGAGAACAAAATGCTAAGGAATCTCCTGCAGAAAAGACACGTTAAAGCCAGATGCACCGTTCAATCGTAGGCCCAAGAATTAAAATCCCAGCCCTTGGGTTTGTATCCCAGGTCTGGATAGTTCCAGCGACTAAGAGTTTCTAAGGGTAAACCAGACAAACAGGAAAAGTTCTGCTGGGAAAGACAATAAAAAAAGTTCAGGCTGAAAAAAGACTCTACTGAGTCTTACTGGATGTTATTGGTTCTGGCAGAAAGAAAGGAAAGAGCACTCTTTGAGAGATCTCAGGCAACCAGCACCAGCACAAGAGGGCAGGGCCTGAAGCTGCCAGAGGAGGGTTAGGCTGGATGTTAGGAAGCCCTTCCTCATGGATCCTCCCTGGGATCTGAGAGATCACTCAGTGGGACTGGTTTGCCTTCGGAGCAATCAGATCTCTAAAGCAAACCAGTGGAAAAAAATAGAAGAAACTGAAAAGTTTCCTGTGGGAAGGGAAGAAAGCCCCCACCCAGGGAGCTCACCTGGTGTACTCTGAGCCCACCACCCGTGCGTACTCCGCTCCGACTCCCAGCAGGTCACAGGCAGACACCAAGTCTTTTTCAAGTGTGTGGAGTTGCTGAAACGAGAAGAGGCCGTAAGAGATCAGAGTTTTCTTCGTGAAGCTAATTAGCAAGGTTCAAAAATCTAACCACTCCTGTGTTCTACGTGAAATGGACTCATTAGATAGAACAGGTGCATTTCCAGGAACCCCTAGAAATCTCCAAAACAGTCTAACGCTTCAAAGCAAGCTTCTCATCCCAGTTTCACACCACACAGAGCTGCTATAAACAACTAAGGTCACAGGCAGATCTGATCCCAACAGCTAGGGGATAGTAACTGGGGACTGTCACACTGGAGTAACTGCAGCAACAGCGTGTTTTCTAGGAGAGAGAGCAGAGAAAGTCTGCAAGGTCTCCGTGATGGGGAGAGAGTGATGCCTCTCGCTCCTCCTGCCTGTTGACTTCTGTGCCTTCTCCAAACTCGGGTGGAAAGGGGGACACAGAGGCCTCTGCAGTCAAGAAAAGGCAAGAGGGCAACCCTTTTCTAGCCATCATTTCCAACCACAGTAGACCTTGACTAGCAACAGAAATCACTTACTGCAAGTTGAAAAAGCAATCGACAGTGCCAGTAGGGAGTCTGCTGGGAGATCTGAATGGCTTTGCGTAACAGAGGTTTTGCTGTATCCACCGAATTCTGAAAGAGAAAGGCAGTACCCTGGTCAGCATCAGCCCCAGGCTGCTGCACCCTCACCACTAATAGCAGCTTTAGAACTAGTAGTGCTCTTGCTGAGCCCCCACGCTGCAGCCTCACAGGTCTGGAACCCTAAAATACGTAGCAAACCCAAGTATATAAAAGCCAAGCCCCCACATCTACATCTGGCTCTTCAGCAACATCAGCTATCGAGGTCCTCTGGCCTCTATTCTTCTATTCTCTACTCACAAAACATGCTTTAGAGAAGGTAAAGCCCAGTCAGGCTTTTCTGCAGAAAAGGAATAAAAAGAGACCAGGAGCAGAACAAATGTTTGAAGAAAATCACCTACTTCCCTCCCCCACCCTCCCCAATTAGCCTGTCTTTGTCTACAGGGTTACAGAACCATTTTGGCCAAGTAAACTTCCTCTGCATTTCCAGCAGCAACTTTCACAGAATCCAGGAATGACTGAGGCTAGAGAAGCCGTCTGAGCTCAGCCAACCCAACCCAGGACCTAACATCACCCCAGCAGCCACACCAGGGCACTAAGGGCCACAGCCAGGCTGGCCTTCAACACCTTCAGGGCTGTCCCGGGCAGCCCAGTCCAGGCTCTGATCAACTTTTGTGAGGAAGGGCTCCCTAACATCCAACCTAACCCTCAACTGGCAGCTCCAGGCCCTGCCTTCTCGGCCTGGTACTGGTTTCCTGGGAGAAAAGCCTGACCTTCACCGGAATACAACCTCCCTTTAGGGAGAAGGTCCCCACTGAGTCTCCTCCAGGCTAAACACCCCTAGCTCCCCTCAGCCTCTCCCCATCAGCCTTTCCCTCCAGTCCCTTCCCCAGCCTTGTTGACCTCTGGAACCACTTCATCCCCTCAATCTCTTTCTTGAATTGAGGGGCCCAGCACTGCCTCCAGTACTCGAGGGGAGGCCTCACCAGTGGCCTTACCAGTAAAGGGTAAGAATTTCCTGATAGGAAAGTCCAGAACTCTTGCAAGCAAATGCTTTTTAGTATCTCCACTGACCTTTAAAAACATCATCAATCCTATCATCCACAGCCACACACTGCTCCAAGCCCAAAGACAACCAAAACAAATGCAGCCCTGCAGAACAGACAACAGCTTCTGTAGTGTCAGCGCAGTCACTCACCTCCTGACAGTACAGCTCGGACAGGAGACTGGCTGCCTCAAACTTAACATCTTCAAACTGAGGAATCTTGCAGCAGCAGAGTTAAGTCGATATTAAACACTGTCTGGAAAGCAACTCCAGCCTGACATCCAAATAAACTCCTCAACAGTCCAGATGTGCAAGGAAACCAGCCCCAGACCCCAGAAAGCAGATAAAAACACCAGCTAAACCACCACAGAACCCCTGACTGGGTTGGGTTGGAGCTCAGAGCTCACCCAGAGCTGCCAACCCCCTGCCAGGGGCAGCAACACCTCTCACCAGAGCAGGGTGCCCACAGCCCCAGCCAACTTGGCCTGGGACACTTCCAAGGATGGAGCAGCCACAGCTTCCCTGGGCAACCTGTTCCAGTGAGGTGTTTTGACACCAAAGCCAGAGTGAGGAGGCCGGGAAGAGCCCGGTTAAAGGATACTTGCTGGGATATCAACCACTGGAAGAGAAGACAGTGAGTTAGTCTGGACCCCCAGAGTCTGGCCCAACTGACAGACACCCACCACCCTCCCCCTCCCAAGCCAACGCCGGTAACTCACCGCCTTCTCCAGGTGCCCGCGGGCCTGGTCCCCGTTGCGGGTGTGGTGGTAGAGGACGGAGCCGAGCTGGAGGTGGGTGCGGGCCTCCATGCGGGCCGGGGGCTTGCGGGGCAGCACGGCCTGCAGGCAGTGCACGCACAGCCGCACCTTGGGCGGGCTCGACGTGCGGAAGTGCTCGGCCAGGCCCAGAAGCGCCAGGTACCACGACTCCCCCCCAGCCGCGCCGCCACCGCCTCCGCCCGACCCCGACCCCGGTGCGGGCCCAGCTCCTCCGCCACCCCCTGCCCCACC
>VXBP01002283.1:67635-95766 GCA_013400115.1 Rhinopomastus cyanomelas | reverse complement strand
CTGACGGGAAATGGCGGGCGCACAAGGCTTGATGGGAACTGTAGTCCGGCGGAAGAGCACTACCGCGTTGTATCGGGGGGTGGGAGGGGTGGGGTGGGGAAGTAGCGCGGTGGAGAAACATACGCACCTCACCCAGCACGATCTGACCGTCGCTGCAAAGGAGAGGGCGGAAGGTGGCGGGAGGAGCCGGAGTGGGGAAGGAAGGAGGGAGACTCACGAGCAGGACTACATTTCCCAGAGGCATTTGCGACGCAGGAGCCCGCCCACCCAGTGCCGCTAGCCCCGCCCGCCGCGGAGCATTGTGGGACGGCAGCTCCAAAATGGACAACCCCAGGGATGCGCCAGGTACGGCTGTTCCTGCCGCTCTCCGCGCTGGGCCCTGCCACCTCCCCTCGCTCCCTCTGCTCCTCGGCAGCGCAGGAGCCTCCCCGCAGCTCACAGGCCGCGACCCGTCAGCTGTGAGCGACGGAGTGCCCGGTTCGGTACCCCAGGGGGGTGTGTGTTGGTGGGGGGAGGGCGGGTCCGCTATCCTGGGGGGGCTGTTGTTACCCCCCAATCCCGGTCGTTGCGGTGGTTCGGAAAGGCCTGTTTTCACCCCGCTCTTCTTCCCGCAGGAAAAGCGAACCGGTGGTTCGGGGTTGCCCAGTCGAAATCGGCCAAGACGAACGTGAACATCCTGCACCAGGAGGAGCTGATCGCGCAGAAGAAGCGAGAGATCGAGGCGAGACTAGAACAGCAGGCGAGACAGAACTCCCTGAGCATCCAGCAGCTACCTCTGCTTGGAGAGTGAGTGAGAGTGATGAGGCCTTCAGGAGGGAGAGTCCCTGACAGGGAACAGGCCTGTGACAGCTAGGGGTGGGGGTTTATAGGCTCGTCCGGGTTGGAAGGGACCTCCAAAGGGCATCTAGTCCAACCCCTCTACAGTAAGCAGGGACAATCTCAACATGATCACGTTGCCCAGAGCCTTGTCCAGCCTTCCCTTGAAAATCTCCAGGGATGGGGTCTCAACTGCCTCCATGGGCAACCTGTTCCCGTGTTCTAACCCCACTCCTGCTGAATAACTTCGCTAACAGTCTGCCCTTCACTGTGAAACCGTTGCCCCTCATGCTGTCACTGCAGTCCTTTGTAAACAGCTTCTCTGCAGCCTTCTTGTGGCCCCCTTCAGGAACTGGAAGATGGCTATCAAGTCCTCCTGGGATTCATTGGGAGCCAAATGCGGCAGAGATGAACAATTGAGTAAAGGCTGGAGTCGGTTATTTGTGCTTTAATTGCTCTAACCAGGCTGTTCAGGTGTTTTTCACAGGTGTGAGCCACCAGGAATCTTCCTTTTAACAGAGTGTTGTTACACTTATCTTCTGCCTCCTGTTGGTTATCTAACAATCATCACTCCTAGGAGTTAGTGCAGCTCTCTGGTTAAATGCTAGGCAGTGTAACAGGGCAAGTATGGAGTAATAAAGGGTGTGGAGTGTGGGTTAAGGCTTTAAACACCCAGCTTTTTAAAAAGCTGGCTATATTTTCAGCCTTAGATGAGAGGAATTAGCAAATACTGGTGTTTGTCTTGTTTTCAGTTTAAAATAAGTCTTCTGAGGGAGCTGGAGGGTTGGGGGGATGATGACCACAATCATGTACTTTTCTTTCTCTGTCCAGAGATGATGGCACTGACGGTGAAGCCTGTGTTTCCAACAAGTTTGTTAATGATGGCAGTTTCCTCCAGCAGTTTCTCAAGCTGCAGAAGGAAAAATCAAGTGCTGGTAGGTCGACTTCTGAGCAACAGGAGCTCTTCCTTTCTCCTGGTGATACCAGCTTTGTGTGAACTGCCTTCATCTATGTTTGCTGTAGAAACCCTGCTATGAGCCGTTACCAGTAGGAGTGAGTTCCAAAGCAGTGCTGGCCCCACTGAATTTGGATTAAAGGCTTTCTTTGAGAAGCAGTAGGGAGGTTTACCCCTCTCTCCCTCTGTAGGTACTGTAAACGCAAACATCTCTCTTCTAACTTCATTCCCACTCTGAAACTCACTGCAGTTTTCACTCGGCTTTTACTACCGAGTGCTTTTAACTCACCCTGAACGTAACGGCCCGTTGCAGCTCTGTCCCTGCCTGTTACCTGTAACCTTCTGAGCTGAAAGCAGGAAAGATGCCCAGGAATTATTTTCCCCTCATTCTTTTTGAAGAACCTCCCCCAAGTTCCACTAATAACTCCACAAATACTTCTGCGTCCCATGCTGGGAAGAAGCCTCCGCTCTTTGGGAAGCGGCCGGGGCAGGTCCTGAGCAGCATGTTGCACCAAGTGAAGAACTACTCCCATTCCAAACAGACCCCAGTCGTTAACCGCCTCAGTGTGTTTCAGTCACCAGATGAAGAGGAGGAGGAAGACTATGAACAGTGGTTGGAAATTAAAGGTAAGTGGCACCTTGTGCTGTGTTGCTCTCTTTGGGATGCACCTCCACTTATCCTAGTGATAGCAAGAACAGGATTCCCTCGATGCTTTGGGGTTGGGTGTTTTGTCCTGATGCTGAATTCATATTCTTAGTGCAGCTGCTGTGGGCAGGACACCAGTTAGGAGCTGGTGGGCTCAGCTCCAGCAGCAAAGCTGAGGATTCAATGCTGTTAGATACTGCTGTCTCAGTCAGAGCTCGGCATGGGTTGCTCACCATGGTTGGGGGGGCAATTAGAAGCTTTATTTTCCACAAGTTATCAAGGCAAACACTTAACTGCTCTGTAATCTCTATGAAAATAACATGCAGAGGAGAAACGTGTCCTGCTCATAACAGAGCTTAGCTGTTTAAAGGTAGCAGGTCTGCTTTTAGATAACTCAAACATGTTGTATCTAGTGCTGAGCTCTCTAGAAAGCACCACAGTGTTATGTTTGTAATTGAGGTGGGATTGTAGGTTCTTAAATGATGGGAAAATCTTCTGGGTGCGGGATGGAGTCCCTGCTGCAGCAATGGGATGAGGTTTAACAAAGCCAAGTCATACACTTCTGTCAACAACCTCCAGCAGCTGCAAGCTGGGGGAAGAGGGGCTGGAGAGCTGCTTGAAGGAAAAGGACCTAGGGGTGTTGGTTGACAGCCTGCTGAACAGGAGCCAGCAGGGTGCCTAGGTGGCCAAGAAGGCCTGATTCCTGACAGATCAAGAACGGGACAACCAGCAGGAGGAGGGGGGTGATAGTGCCCCTGTGAGACCACACCTTGAGTACTGGGTCCAGTTTTGAGCACCACAGTACCAGAAAGACTTTGAGAGGTTGGAACAGGGCCAGAGAAGGGTGGTGAGGCTGGGGAGAGGGCTGGAGAACAGGCCCTATGGAGAGCAGCTGAGGGAAATGGGGTTATTTAGTCTAGAGGAGAGGCGGCTGAGAGGAGACCTCACTGCTCTCTACAGCTACCTAACCAAGAGGCTTTAGCAAGGCTGCTGCTGCTCTCTTCTCCCAAATTCCTAATGATAGGATGAGGGGAAGTGGCCTGAAGTTGCATCAGGGGAGGTTTAGATTGGATCTTAGGAAGAAGTTCTTTCCTGAGAGAGTGGCTGGGCACTGCAACAGGCTGCCCAGGGAGGTGGTGGAGTCCCCATCCCTGGAGGGGTTTAAAAACCGAGTAGCTAGAGCACTTGAGACCATGGTCTAGGGGTTAGGGAGCTGTTGGGTTGAGGGCTGGAGAACCCTTTCCAGCCATAATGAATCTATGGTTCTATGAATTGTGTGTGCTAATAAATAAGAGTTAAAAATCAGGCAAAATCAAAGTTGCTGCCTCTGTTTTGTTAGAAGAATCTCACTGTTGGTTTGAGTAGGGCAGAAAACCAGTGAGGAATGTTGCAGCATTGGGTAACCTGGGCTGGGAAGCCAGAAGGCAGATTTGTTCAATAATCCAAATTTCATGCGTGTGCATTAATCAAGGGTAAAATTAGATTGGAGCTGCTAAAGAAGTCACACCGAGCTTTGTGTCATAATTTATTTAGCTCTATATTTACAAACCCATGTTGAGCTGTTTCTGGTGGGATTTAGAAAAGCTTCATCTGAAGGAGTTGGGACGCGGCGTGACATGAGCTGCAGGAAGGTGAGGAATAGCCACTGGCTGCAGAGTGCTGGTGAAACCCCCATGCTGGGTCCCTCCCCGTTGTGTTTTCTAGGGAGTGCAGTTATCAGAAGCAAAATGATGATGTGAGTTGCCCCCAGAGATGGGAATCTTGGGCTTTTCCTTGTAGAAAAAAAACTAGCTAAACGATTTTACTTCAGACTAGGGGAAGTGCAGAGGCAGGCAGGAGCTGTGGGGTTGTGATTTGTGCAGCTTGTGAGACTGGATCCCCTATTTCATCCTTTTTCTTCCCGTTCCACTTTTTGTCTGCCGCCGTGGTTCTTAGAAGTAATGTACCTGTTGCCTGTTTGGTGTGTGAGTTGAACCCCAGTACTGACAGCCTGCTTAAAGTTTTACCCCCAGAGGATGCGGAGACCCGACAAGTGGTGGAAAAGCTGGCTAGGTTCGTGGCTGAAGGGGGACCAGAGTTAGAGAAGGTCGCTATGGAGGACTACAAGGATAACCCAGCTTTTTCGTAAGTGTGGCAATAACTCTGTGTCTTCCAAAGCACAGCTGTGTCATCCCTGGATGGGTTTAAGTTGTTTAGACGTAGTGTTGGGGGATCTGGTTTAGGGGTGAACTTGTAGAGTAGGGTTGATGGTTGGACTCGATGATCCCAAGAGTATTTTCCCACTGGAATGAGTCTGTGATTCTGTTAGGGAGGTGATTGTCCCCCTGCACTAAGCACTGAGTACTGGGTCCAGTTTCAGCCAGCTCAGTACAAGGGAGACATTGACATGCTGGAGCAAGTGCAGAGGAGGGCAATGAAGCTGGGGAAGGACCTGGAGAAACAATCTGATGAGGAGAGATGGAGAGAGTTGGGGCTGTTTTGTTTGAGGAAGAGGAGGCTGAAGGGGGACCACATCGCTCTCTACAACTATCTGAAAGGGCACTGTAGAGATGTTGGTGCTGGGCTCTTCTCACAGGTCATTAGCAACAGAAGCAGAGGGAAGGGCTTCAAGCTTTAGCAGGAGAGTGTTAGACTGGGCATCAGGAAGAAGTTCTTCATGGTGGTCAGAGAGTGTTCAGCCACTGGAATGGGCTGCCCAGGGTGGTGATGGAGTCCCCATCCCTGGATGTGTTTAAAAGTTGCTTAGATGTGGTGTTGGGGGATCTGGTTAGGGGTGAACTTGCAGAGTAGGGTTGATGGTTGGACTCGATGATCCCAAGGGTCTTTTTCCAACCTGAATGGTTGTATGATTTAGCAGGAGCAAAACCATCAGCCTTGTGTGTTCAGAGCTCGTGGGCTGTGTTTGGTTTAATTATCATTTGCTGCCTTTGAGCTTTGCCACCAGTAATTGCTTTAGTGCTGGGGAAGCTGAGGCAGAAAGCGATGCTGCTGAGGAGGCAGAGCTGCAAATGCAACCTCTGAGCTCTGGCTGCCTGCACAGCATCGCGCCAATGGGGATACTGGGCTCCACCTCAGGACTGGTTCTGTCCCTTCTGGCTGTGGACAGGTCTTTCCTGAGACAGAAGAGGCTATTGCTTATTTCCCTTCAAGTGACACAAAGTAGGATGTGAGGCCTTAGGTTGAGGTTGTGGGTAGCTAAACCTCCAGAGTTTGAGTTCTGAGTAATTTATCTCTTGGCTTTGCTTTTGAGCTCTTTATATCCCAGACCATCACTGTTTGTATTGTTGCTGATGCCTGTTTTTTTTCTTGCCCTTTTTTCTTCTTCTCCCCCATCTCCATCTCTAGGTTTTTACATGATAAGAACAGCAGAGAATTCCTTTACTACAGAAAGAAAGTGGCAGAGATAAGAAAAGAGAATCAAAGTTCTCAGGCATCCTCTTCTCAGAAAGGTAATTAAGGCTGGGATCTGGAGCATGTGAATTGCATCAGTGAACTCTGACATCAGTCTCTGTACCTGCCAGCCCCAGTGACTCCCTCAGCCTCACTGCATCAGCTTCCTCTGCTGTGGGAAGGAGCCTTAATGTAATTTAGCTGTTGAGCTGATGAGTTCTCAGCTCAAACCAGAGTTTAATAGGCTGAAAGGGCTTGTTCCCACTCTCAGCTAACTGATGGGGCAGGCTGGGAGCTGAGCAGTTCTCCACGTTTTGCAGGTGTGGGATATTGAATCATAGAATCATAATGAAGTGAGGAAAGTTTATGGCCTCGAGCTGCACCAGGGGAAGTTTAGGCTGGACAGGAGGAGAAACTTCTCTCTGGAAAGGGCCCTCAGGCTGCCCAGGGAGGGGGTTGAATCGCCATCCCTGGCTGTGTTTCCCAGCTGTGGAGATCTGGAGCTCAGGGACAGGGTTTAGCAGTGGGATGGGACAGCTGGGTTCAGGGTTGGATTCAATGATCTTGAAAGTCTTTTCCCAACCTAAATGGTGCCATGATTTTTATAATGAGGTCTTCTGCCTCCTGGTCCCAGTCCAGCACCCCAGAGTGCTGGTACAGGTGTCACATGAGGCTGTTGTGTCCTCGTAAAATATTTGCTTGGCTCCTCATAAACATCAAATGTGTTTGAAGTGTTACCAGTCAGAACCTTCTCTGTGCCTTTGGACACGGTAGCCACCTCCTCTGAATGAGGAGAATTCCATGGAGAATTTCCTCTGTCCTACAACTCCCCCCCTGCAAAAGCAGCCAGCAGATGGGTAGTGACAGCAGGTACAAGTGGAATTACAGTGTGGGATTAGTTTGCCTCCCCATGACTCTTGGGGATGTCAGTGGCAAAGTCTCTAACTGGAGATAATTGCAAGTGCTGAGGTGTAACCTTGTGGAAAAGAGCCTGACGTGGGGAAGTGAGAGACTTCTCTGCTGCAGAGAGGGTCCGAAGAGACAAAAGAGGGTCCCCTGTGGAGACAAAAGCTGGTTTGTGTGGCAATCTGCTCTCATCTAGCTCTGCAGAGGCCGGGGGATGTGTGAATGGGACACTCCTCTGGTTACAGAGCTGCTGTGTGACCTTATGCAGTCTCATGTTTTTATGCTGTGAACTCTTGCTGCTGTTTCTGTGTGATATTGCTCAAAATTGAACTCGACCTTTTGCCCTTATTCTGCTCTTGGGGTTCTTAGAACAGATAGGCTTTGACTGTTGCTTGTATGAGTTGGGCCCAGTACTGACAGCCTGCTTAAAGTTTCACCCCCAGACGACGAAGAGACAAAGAACTCTGCTGAGAAACTGGCCAGGTTCGTAGCAGACGGGGGTCCCGAGGTGGAAGCTATCGCCGTGCAGAACAACCGAGAGAACCCTGCTTTCAGGTAGGGGAGGACCCCGCTGCTGGGGCAGCAGGGGATCTTGAGGGGGGGTCCCATCTCTTTTACAGAGGGAGTAATAAACGAGCTTGTGGTGACTCTCAAGCCCTGAGGACACTGCGCTCTCAGCGCAGGCAGTTTTACGTTCTCACACTTCAGTTGAAAGGAATCAGTTTGTTTTCCCCACAATGATCAGAGAACTGTGCAGGCTGGAAGAGACCTCCAAGCTCGTCCACTCCAACCATCAACCCAACCTCACCCTGCCCACTAAAACCTCAGGACCCCATCTACTTGTTTTAACCCCTCCAGGGATGGTGATTCCTCGCCCTCCCTGGGCAGCCTGTTCCAACCCCTGACCACTCTGTCAGGGAAAGAAGAGGTTTCCCCTGATGGCCAACCTAACCCTCCCCTGAGGGAACTTGAGGCTGTTTTCTCTTGTCCTAGCAATGGTGCCTGAGGAGAAGAGACCAAACCCCACGTCTCTTCACCCTCAGTTCAGGCAGTTGTAAAGAGTAATAAGGTCTCCCCTCAACCTCCTTTTCTCCAGACTAAACAACCTCAGTTCTCTTTACAGCTTCCCCACTCCTCCCCTGCTTTTGATTCCAGTGCACTGGTACCATTCTAATCCCAGTTTTGGTGGGAGCCCCCCGGCCATCGCTCGTTCTACTGCCCTTTTAGCTTCCTGGGCTGCTCTTTGCAGAGCTGCTTCACCAGCCTGTGTGGTAGCAGCACAGTCTCCCCATTAGCTCCCTCTGTGGAATCTCTCCTTGAGCCTTTCAGATGTGGATTGTTCTCTGGTGCTCACGGACAGCTGCTTGATGCCTCCCCTTGGTCTCATCCGTGTCTCATTTTTCTGCCCTCACAAACAGTTTGGTCTGCTTCCAGGCCGTGAAGGGGGAGCTCTTTGAGCCTCGTGTGCTTGCTGATGTTTGGGCACTTCCTGGATTCTCCCCTTGTGTTGTGGGCTGCACTTAGACAGCTGCTCAGACCTGAGTTGCTTTCTTATTTCCTTCTAAAACCTGCTGTGATCCCCACCTGAGCAGGGCTGAGCGAAACACTGTCTCCTCCATTAGGATTTCACAGGGTTTGCTGCAAGGGGGGCCCCTTCCTGCCCTCTGCCAGCTCCTGAAGCCACCCCTTGATTGTCTTTTGTGGGTGGAGGGCTGCAAGATGACGTTTAGGGAGTCTGAAAACACCTTGGAGAGCAGTGTGTGTTTGCCAGGGCACGTGGTGTGATGTGAGATGGGGAAGGGCCTGGCATCCTTAGGTTTTCCTTCCCCTTGTCCCAAGGAGAGCTCACACCGAGCATTAAACTTCTCCTTTCAAAAGAGATGATAGTGGGGGGTTGGGAACAGACAGGTTTTCTCTGTGAATTCCTTAAACTGGAGGGAGCCTCCTGAAGAAAACCTGTTGGTACCAACCCTGCCTGTATTGATTTATCTTGTTTGTGTGGTTGCTAGATGGAAGGTTCTTCATGCCCTTCCCACAGGGACTGAGTTTTCTTTTACCCAAAAGATCAGAGATGCCCCTTTCTGCAAGGAGCAGCAAATAAAGCAGTGGGATGGGGTTTTTTTTCCTAGTATGTGAGGGAACAGAAGTCATCGTGGTGTGATGAAGCAGACTGGGAATGTCAAGGCTTCTGTCTGGCATAGAGATCCTGGAGCAGGTTTTTAGGCACTGGGTTTGCATCTGCATGGGGTAGGATCCAAATCTTTTCCTCTGTGCACTGGAGCAGGTTTTTAAGGCCCTGGGTTTGCATCCCCATGGGTGGGATCGGGATCTTTTCCTCTCTGCTCTGGAACCTGATGTGGTGTGGAGCAGCTCTGCTACGCGTGTTCTGCAAGGCAGATGAAGGCTGTGCCCCCGCTGACGTGACACCATGCCTTTTTGTAGAGCCATGTGTTTATTTAGCACCAGAAGCAGCTGCAGTTTGCTCCTGAATGGGCAAATCCTTCTTGATCCCAAGGGCTTGCAGCCTGCCCTGGAAGAGAAGAGCACATGGGGCTCTGCATTGTGTTCCTACACACACAGGATGGTGCTGGAGAGCAGGGAAGCTGTGGGAAGGCTACAGGAGCACTGCAGGACAGCAAAGCCCTGAGCAAACTGCTGATTCCAGCCCCAGTGTGTGACTGGGCTGACTTTCTGTTCTCTTCTTCTTCCCCTGCAGGTTTTTGTATGAGCCAAACAGTAGAGGCTACAAGTACTACCGGCAGAAACTGGAGGAGTTCCGCAAGGCCAAAAGCAGCACTGCCTGTGCCCCTTTGCCTGTCGAGTCCAGTCTGAAAAGGAAGAACAGTCCTGAGGCATCACCCTCACCTCTGTGCTTATCGTCGATGCCTTTGCCCCTGCCCTTGCCTGTTCCCTCACCTCTACCCCTTCCCTTGCCTGTTCCTTCGCCTCTGCCCCTGCCCTTGCCCATTCCCTCACCTCTGCCCTTGCCTGTGCCCTCACCTGTGCCCTCATCCCTGCCCTCACCTTCACCATCCTCCTCCACAACTCCCCCTGATCAGACAGCTACAGCCACAGCTGCTGCGACAGCAACCACAGTCCCGGGCACTACAAAAAAGAAGCGGAAGAGCAGGTGGGGGCCAGAGGAGGACAAGGTGGAACTGCCCCTCCCGCAGCTCGTCCAGCAGCTGGATTCACCCTCCCCTCTCTCAGGTGAGTGAGGGCTGCATGTGGGGTTGAGCAGTGGTTTTTATGGGGAGGGTGTTCGGCCTGGCTGGCCCTACAGAGAGAAAACCCAGCGAATCCTATCTGTTGTAATCTCCTTGGTTGCCAGCCCCTATCAGGCAGATCTAGCTGCTAACTGTCCCCTGTGTGGAAACCCAGATAAACCAGTTTATCTCATAGACACCAGGGATTGGATCTTATCGTTCTCCAGCTATTTCGAAAACCCCGCTGTGCTATAGCTCATTACAGCCTCAGCCTCTACATGATTTAGGGCTATTTCACTTCAGGAAGAGAGTCTGTCAGAAAACAAATATCAAAGACTGCACTGTGCTCATTCCCCCTCGGCAGGATCAAATCCCTGGGCAGCACTTCCATCTCACTCTAACCCATCAGAAGGCTAAATGGGAATAGCTGTTCCCCAAGTGCTGTGGACATGAGGAGATCATCCACTTTCAATTTACAGCCATTTCACTTCATTTGATTACAGCCAGGGTTCACTGTTCTCATCCAGTGGCTCATGCTGCTCTTCTCCACCTGCCAGGCTCTCTTGGGGTGGGTGCAGCTCTGTCTGCTGAAAATCCTCCCAGTTGTGACTGTTCTGGGGAGCTCTGGGTGGTGGAACCCTTGGTGCTGTGCAGACAGGTAGAGGTGGGGTCACCTGAGGACAGCAGGTGGATGCAGATGCTTACGGGGGCAGCTTGAAATCCTCTGCCCGGTTAAGTGGGGAAAGGATGGGAAAAGGAGAAAGGAAAAAAAACCATAAGGTGGTTAGTGAATGGAGAGAACTAATAGCAGGAGGGTAGAGGTGCAGGGAAAGTAATTAATAGCTGTCTGAGTAAGGAACTGCTTCAGAAAGCAGCAGCAGGATACATGGAGAGGGACAAGCAATAGAAAACAAGGTGTAATTTTCTGAGCTGCAGGGTGAGGCCGTGGCTGATTCTCAGTGTCTGGGCATCCTGTGCAGTTCAGTGCTCCTGCAAGTCTCTGGGTCTCCTGCTTTGGCTTTTTGAGGAGGCAGTTGCTCAACCTATTAGCAGCTTCGACAGTCAGCCCTGGAGCAGGGCAGGGTTGTCTTTATCTGCTGTGGTGTCTGTTGGGGAAGGAAGGAATTGCTTCCTAACCCAGCATCTTGGATGCAGCTGAGGAGAAGCTCCTGTGTCTCCTGCTCCCAGCCCTGTGCAAAATCTGGCCTGAATGTCTCTCCATGCAGAACAAACCCCAACCTGGGTGGTTTATCCGTTTGACCTTGAATTGCTGCTCATCATAAGGCAGAAATTGGATGCTGAAGTCTTCCCTGGTTTTGTACCTCTGGAGTAATTTGCTTCTCTTGCAGGCAGTAATGAAGCTTGTGGGGATGAAGCCAGGCAGGCTCTCTCAGAACAAGCATCAGATTCCATCTGAACCTCCCCCCCTCCTGCTGCTGCTGCAGGGGACTGTCAGGGGGATCCGTTTGCTCGCTCCAGCGGCTCCCTGCTGGAATCTCCTCTGGCTCTGTTAGCTGCCCCTTAATTAGACAGGGCCCAGCTCGGTGTGTTCACACTCACTTTCTGCAGGGCTTTGTGTCAAGCAGGAGAAAAGGACAGCAAACAACTTGCCAGGCAGAGCAAATCAGCCATTAATGTGCTGTTAATGCTCTGCAGGGGAAAGGAGTTTGGGCTTTTGATTGGATGCACTAATCCCTTTTTAGACTGAGCATCTTCAGCCTGACAGGAGAAGAGAAATCCAGGTCCTGGGCACAGGGTTGGGGTCATAGGGTGCTCTGGTACCTAAATATCTACCTCTTAGTCCTTTATCCTTAGCAATTGTGTTGGAATGAGTGAAGGATTCTGATTCTTCTCCTTGTCTGCAGTCAGTCACACGGAGAGGAGGAGAGGGAAGTTCAGCCCTTAGGGACACAAACAGGGTTCTTCTTGGATGTGTTGATACCAGACTCAGCTGTGCCTGTCCTGCAGGGACTGACTGTGTCTGAAAAGCTGAGCAGAGCAGAGAGACTGCAATTAGTGAACTCTGGACAGTTGTTAGAACTTCCTGAAACCAAATACTGGGTTGGGTTGGCTCTGATTTAACTGGGGAAGAGCTTCAGACTCAGAAGCCAAAAAAAAATATCCAGTGCTTCTGTATTGGGGTCTGCTGTCCTTAAAGAACATTTTGCTTCTTGAGTCAGGCTCCTCTTTGGGCTTGTGGGGAAGGGATAAACCTTCAGGTAGTCTTCTGCCAATGCTGCAGATAGACTGCACCATTAACCCTGGAGGCAGAGCTGCTGTCAGCTGCCTCTTGCCCAGGCCTGACCGAGGAGCAGCTCCCTACCCTCCTGCATCCTGACACTAGGTGGAAGGAACTTCCTTATTTTTATGTAAATGCTTTGGCTGATGCTGTTGATGAACAGACTTCTCTGTCTTCAGCAGTGGAGCTTTGCTTCTCCTGCCTGTGTTGTGACACTTTGGGCCAAACCTCCAAAAATAGCTCCCAGAGCTACGCTTCTGCAGTGCCTTTCAGCATCTCTCGGTGTGAGGCAGCGGGGTGGCCAGAGGAGGCTTTAGCCTGCAAAGAAGCAGTGCTCTGTGCTTTCTGGGAATGAAGAGAAGATGCAGCAGCCTCACCTTTCTCCTCCAAGGTAGTTATATCTGCTGGCAAGTCACCAGCACAGGGGCCTCTGGAGCCATGCCTGGCTCTTCGCCGAAGTGTTTATGCAATTCAGAATGAAGCCAAAGAGCTGCTGACCTCTGTGAAGGGCAGAGTCTTCCTCGGTGCATTCAGAGAAAGCTTTCCCATGCCCTGAGATGGGAGGTGAATCTCTGACTGGGGCTGATGCTGAAGTGCCCCAGTCTCACGTAACATTAGGGGCCAGAGTCTACCACATTCGTTAAAAGCATTTCCCCACCTCAGTGCTCTCCGAGACACTCCAGGCTGTTATCAATAATACAGAGGTTTATTTTGCTCTTCATTCTTATTTCCTAGGAGCAGAGAGCACAGATCCTAGCACCTAGCCCAGTGTAACTCAGCCTCTTCCTTCCCTCCTCCTGGAAAACCTCGCGCAAGGTTTTACGTAACGCCTCCTGCAGCGTTGCCTCAAGGTGCTGGTGTGGGGTGCAGAGGCAGTGCAGGAGGGTGGATGGTGTTGGTTCACACTCTCCTCTGGAAGCTGGAGTCAGGGAATCCTGGAGTGCTAAGCCTCAAGCAGGAGAGGCCGGGAGACAGGAGCGCTCAGATCAATCTCCCTGAGTGAGAGCAAGAGGAAGGGAGTTGAGGACCCCAGGGGTCTCATTAACATGCTGTGTAGACATTTGGTGTCATGAACAATGATCCTATTATTGTGGGGCTTCATAATTAATAGATAATGAATAATGAATGCACTATCATTTAACTGTAGCCGGGACTTACATTCAAATGGAGAGTGTTTTTACACCCAGTAGGAAGAAATCCTTTCCCCTGTCCTGAAAAATGCAGCCACCTTCCCAGTGCAGTTGGGTGTCATCTTATTAGTCCCTTCCATATGTAGCTGGTGGGATATTCACTCCAAGGTGCTTCAGAGGGGAGCTGCCAGCCCTGCTAGACAGATAGGCACAGAGTTTGCAGGGCAGTCTCCCCCATAAATCTCTTCATTTGCAGCCCCAGCAGCTTTTCTGTTTCTTTCATGGTGCAGCAATTCCAAAGAGGCTCCTTTTTTCCACTCCCCACCCTTCTCCTCCCTTTCACTTTCCCTTTGAACTGCGAGTGCTGTAGGGGCATTTTAAACTGGTAGATGCCCTGCCCAGACCTCATGTCAGGCTTTATGTAATGAAACAGCCAAAATCATTCCAAAGTTGGAGCTTCCAAGATGGGGGAAAAACTAGTGGATACAGCAGGGAGATTGTCAAGCAGAGGCTGGAAATGCCCCTTGTTTGAAAGCTGGGGTGATGTCCCTGGCAGAGCAGCAGCTCCTGAGCCTGTGGATTAGAAATGGAAAGCTCCTTGGGGAGTGACAACTTCTAAAAGCAGTGGAAAGCTGCTGTCTTTATTCTAATGTGGTCATTTGCTCCCTGTTTGGAAAGGAGCTGCTGTTTGCACAGCAATGAGCAGACACTTACGTGCACTGATTGGACAATCTGCTGATGGGTTCTGCTCATCACTCAATCCCCAATAATTAAGCGGTGACTGGGGTTTACCAGGAAGCCTTGGGATGAGGAGTAGAATCCTAGAATGGCCAGGGTTGGAAGGGACCTCAAAGAGCATCCAGTTCCAACCCCCCTGCACAGGCAGGGACACCTTCACCAGATCAGGTTACTCAGGGCCCCGACCAACCTGGCCGTCAACACTTCTGGGGATGGGGCAGCCACAACTGCCTTGGGCAACCTGTTCCAGCATCTCCCCACCCTCACAGCAAAGAATTTGTTCCTCGTGTCCATCCTCAATCTCCCTTCTTCAAGCCTGGAACCCTTTCCCCTTGTCCTCTTCTATGTCCCCTGTCAAAAGCCCTCCCCCAGCTTTCTGGTAGCCCCCTTCAGAGGTTGGAAAGCTGCTCTAAGGTCACCTGGGAGCTTCCTCTTCCTCAGACTGAACAACCCCAACTTGCTCAGCCTATCTTCAGAGGTGAGGTGCTCCAGCCCTCTGATTATTTGAGTTGCTTTCCTCTGGAGATCTTCCAGGAGCTCTGTGTCCTCCTGATGTTGGAGACTCCAGAACTGGACCCAGTACTGCAGGTGGGCTCTCACTAGTGCAGAGCAGAGGAGGAGAATCACCTCCCTCGTATCTTATCCTAGAATAATCTTCAGGAGTGATTTTTGAAGCAGGTGACCCTGCAGGGTGGCCTCTGAGGGGGTGGGAAGTAGCTCTGAGAGGCTGCTAGTGTGATACAGGCAGAGCTTTGGACACAAATGAGGGGATACTGGGAACTGGCTGGTGAAGGAGCTGCAGCCCAGTGACTTTCCTGCTCCTGTGGTTGTTACTCAGTGAAATGTCTCTGTGCTGGAACCATGAAATCAGTGTAAAACTCGACGTGAAGATTCTGAGATTGGGTTTCGCTGGTCTCGACAGGTAGCTCAGATTAATTTTTTAAAGTCTTTTAACATTTACTCGTTCCAGTTCAGGACCTCAAGGGTCTTGGCTATGAAAAAGGGAAACCAGTTGGTTTGGTGGGTGTGACGGAGCTCTCTGATGCCCAGAAGAAGCAGCTGAAAGAGCAGCAGGAGGTAAAGCCCTGAAATTATTTCCGATTCCTATTTCTTTGCTGAGTTAGATGGGAAAGTGGAGAGGAAAACAGCAAGGGAACTTTCCCAGTGGCCCACAAATAAATCTCCAGGATTTGTGCTGAATGCCTGCGAACCTGGTGATGCTGCAGTCAGCAGAAATAGCAGAGGACTTTGGGGAGTAGGAATTAAAGCAGCCAGTTGCTGTCCTACGACCTAACCCCCCTCTCAAATCTATAAGGTCTGGTGTGGTGCATCTGCAGCTGGCACTGCCTCAGCAGCGGGGAGATGCTGAGCAAGATCTGAGGGGTGGGAGTGAGGGCAGAACTTCTGGCACTGCGTGGGGGCGATCAGCTCCATCCTCAGCGCTGGGATCAAGGTGCCTGTGCTGGAGGAACCATCGCAGAACGCTCCCATCTGCTGGGATTTGTAGTTGTCACAGCCAGTTGTGCAGAGCTCTGCATCCTGCTGCCCCGACGGGCTGGCTGAGCGTGGGCGCCGTGGCTTCCTCTCCCCTAGATGCAGCAGATGTATGACATGATCATGAAGCACAAGCGGGCCATGCAGGAGATGCAGATGATGTGGGAAAAGGCGATTCAGCAGCACCAACACGGCTACGACAGCGACGAAGAGGTGGACAGTGAGCTGGGCACGTGGGAGCACCAGCTGCGGCGCATGGAGATGGACAAGACGCGAGGTGCGTGGGGAGCGGCTGAGCACACGCGTCCCTCATCCTCTCTGGAGGGGGAGGTCTGGGGTCCTGCTGTCGGTGTGGGAGTTGTGGGGTCACTCATCACCATCTCTGCTGTGGTTTCTGCCTGGTGGGTGGAGGTAATGGCTGTCTGGCCATCGAGGTTCTGCGCTTCACAAGCCCGCTGCAGCTCTGAGCAGAGCGCTGCGTTACGGCTGGTTTCTCTCATGTGTGTCTTGGGCAGAGTGGGCTGAGCAGCTGACCCAGATGGGCAGAGGGAAACATTTCATCGGAGACTTTCTGCCGCCCGACGAGCTGGAGAAATTCATGGAGACATTCAAGGCTTTGAAGGTGAAGTAGCAGAGACTTGGCAGGGTGGTGGCAAAGCTTCACACTTGGCCTGCAGCAGGAAGGGATCTCGAGTGTTCTCAGCCCCTTTTCACAGCTGTGCTGGCTCCCTCACAGCCTTGAGGTACTTGTGCCCTTCTGCCGGGAGCTCCGTTACCTCTGGAGGAACCAGGATTAGGGGTTTTGCTCTTTGCAGAGTGTGGGGAATCGGAGAACAGACTGTTGGGGCAGTAGTTGGGGGTTAATTGAAATTATAGTCCAGCCTCTCGCACCTCCCGCTGCTCCTGCTCCACTGAAGTGATTGCTGGTGCCAAGCAAGGAAAATGTTGAGCTCTTATCCAGGTGACTGCAGTAAAGGGAAGCTCTAAAACCTCCACTAAAGCTTATGCAAAACACTCCAGTACCTGCCAATTCTTCCTAAACTCCTTGATGCTGGCACATCCCCTCGATGTTTTCCTGCTACCGGTACGGGGTCTGACATTCCCTGGAGGTCCTGGCTCGTGCAAGGGCTCTATCTGAGGCTTCATCCGACTTGAAATCCAGGAGTAGAGTATTTTTCTGCTTAATCTTACAGTAGCACTCCCTGCTCCTGGCAGCTGATGTTGTGGGACTGTGCGGTGCTTTATCACCTAGCTGCTTGCTTCTCTGTGGTGGTGCAGAGCTGGGATCACAACAAAAACCATGCTGGAGAGGGCTGGAGAGCAAGCCCTGTGAAGAGCAGCTGAGGGCACTGGGCTTTAGTCTAGAGAAGAGGAGACCTCCTTGCTCTCTACAGCTACCTACAAGAAGGTTGCAGCAAGGCTGGCACTAGTCTCTCTTCCCAAATTACTGATGGTAGGATGAAGGGAAATGGCCTCAAGTTGAAGGGTTAGATGGGACCTTGGGAAGTTGCTCTTTCCTGAGAGAGTGATTGGGCACTGGAACAGGCTGCCCAGGGCGTGGTGGAGTCCCCATTCCTGGAGGGGTTAAGCTAGAGCACTTGAGGCCATGGTGTAGGGGTTAAGGAGCTGTTGGGATGAGGGCTGGACTGGAAGATGCTGGAGATCCTTCCTGGTCATCATGATTCTGTGGTTCTAGCTATTAACTCTTTGCAAGAAGCATCCTGATGTTGGGTAGCTGAAGCTCTTTTTCTTCCCTCACAAAGTTTAGTGCCTGAAAAATAACCACCTCTGCCTTTTGTGTCTCTGCAGGAAGGTCGGGAACCGGATTATTCTGAATACAAGGAATTCAAACTGACAGTGGAGAACATCGGTTATCAAATGCTCATGAAGATGGGCTGGAAGGAAGGCGAGGGACTGGGCTCAGATGGACAGGGGATTAAAAACCCAGTCAGCAAGTAAGCAGTCCTTCTGCTATTGATTTAGTCCTTTCCTCTTGGGTTGGTAATTGATGCTCCAGCCTTACTCGAGCCTGCTGGAAGCAGCTGCCGTGGCTGTGACTGTTGTTCATCACTTGAGCAGAACACAGGAGAAAAATGGCTCCTGCTCTCTTGGGGGTTCCCTCCCTGCCGCTGGGGCCTGGGATTGTTCCGTTACCTTGGGCAGGAGGTGTGAGCCCAGCCCAGAGAGGGTTGGTTCTCATCTCAGTCCGCACAGCGTGTTCCCAGCGCTGCCTTCTGCCTAGCTTCTCCATGGAAAAAGGGAGATCCAGCTTGTGTGTGGCCTCAGCTCTGCCAGGGCCTGCGAGGGTTGAGTCACAGCTTAGAAGTCATCGCTCTTTTAGCTGTTAAAGAGCTGCCTTTTGCATCTGCAGCACTACAGGCCTGGGGAGGGGTGGCTAACAAGCTGTCTGGCAAAGGGACCTGAACAGCGGCCAGCAGGGTGCCCAGGTGGCCAAGAAAGCCAATGGCATCCTGGCTTGGGTCAGCAGTAGTGTGGCCAGCAGAAGCAGGGAGGTGATTGTCACCCTGTGCTGGGCACTGGGGAGGCCTCATCTTGAGTACTGGGGGCAGTGCCAGGCACCTCCACTCTAGAGAGATCTCAAGGGGCTGCAGTGGATGCAGAGGGAGGGCAACAAAGCTGCTGAAGGGCCTGGAGACTCAAACTTAGGAGGTGAGACTGAAGGAGCTGGGGCTGGTTAGTTTGATGAAGAGGAGGCTGAGAGGAGACCTCATTGCTCTCTGCATGAAGGGACATTTAGGAGAGGTTGGTGCTGGTCTCCTCACAGGTGATCAGTAACAGAACAAGAGGATGGGGCTTCAAACTGCAGTAGGGGAGGGTTAGGCTAGACATCAGGAAAAGCTTTTTCACAGAAAGACTGGTCAGACCTTGGAACAGGCTGCCCAGGAAGGTGCACCATCCCTAGAGGTCTCTGAAGGTCCTTTAGTGGTGTTGGGGGATCTGGTTTAAGGGTAGACTTTGTAGAGTAGGGTTGGTGCTTGGACACAATGATCACAAGAGTCTTTTCCAAGCTGAATGACTCTATGATTCTGTGACTTGGCATCGCTCATCGTGGGGTGCTGTGGGCAGGTGGTGATGCCCAGGATTTGCTGCTGCTAGATAGACCCAGGTGGGATTGATGCTTGAGCCCAGCTCGGGGGGAGCTGTGTGTGTCATCGTGCGACTCTGCTGGCGTCACGTTTAGCACACCCGGCGCCTCTGATTCAATCGTGCTTTGTGCTGAAGCTTTAGGAGAGTTTATCCAGAAATAGAGGAGCCTCTCAGTTTGGGTGGATCGTCTGTTGGTAGCAGATGCTCCGCTTCAAATGTTGGGGGTGGGAAACACACAGAATTGGTTTCAAAACCAGCCATTAGATCCTTTTGGAACCAAGCTGTGTGTTCACAGCACGGTGGAGAGCTTCTCAGCAAAGCCCTCGTGCTCCTCTTTCCCAAGAAGATCTCTGTGGCCACATGTTTGTGCTTCAAAGCAGCCCTGCGATAGAATCTCGCTTGAAAATCACAGGGCTCCTGTCCGTTGCTTGAACTCTGCCATCTCTGAGGTTCTCAGAGCAGATAAGAAGTTGCTTCTACAGATGAGAGGGAATAGCTTCTGCTCTTGGACTGTTCCAGAGTGAAGGAGCGGGATGCGAGCTCCTGGCGCCTCCAGCGAGGCGCACACCCACGCAGTTGTTTGCCAGAGGTGAAGCTGCCAGTCAGAGCAGCCTTCAGTGGGGAGGGCCTGTGGCTCACGGGTGCTGCCTCTGGGCCAGCTGGAAGAGGCTCAGCAAATGGATGGTGACACTCCTGCTCTCATCCAGCAGGGACAGGTGTCATTGGTTTGGAAGGGCAATGCAGAGCCGTGGCAAGTGCAGTGAGCTGCTCAGGGCTAGCTGTCTGTGTCGATGCAGAGTGCTGCGTGAGGATGCCCTGAGCTCTGCCGATGACAGGCAGCAGGTAGTTGTGTGAGGAGGAGGTAACGGGGGGTCTGTTGCATCTTCTCACCCCCTTTGGGGTCTTGTTCCCTCTTTCCCACCAGGGGAACTACTGCTGTGGACGGAGCTGGTTTCGGCATCGACCGTCCTGCCGAGCTGACCAAGGAGGACGACGAGTACGAGGCATTCCGTAAGAGAATGATGCTGGCCTACCGCTTCCGACCAAACCCACTGGTAAGGTGGTCCTCAAACCCCTAACAAACCTGCTGAGACCTCAGTGTGTCCTGTGAGGGTGGGGAAACCAGTGACAAACCCACTGAGCCTTCCCTCCGTGGTGTCGTAGGAGCGGTTCTGATGCTCAGCCAAGCGACTGAAAGCTGTGAAAGCTTCTCTTTGATTCTCTTCTCGTGCTGAGTGATAATTTATCACTACCTAAACACTGGTGGCCACTCAGATTTCCTTGCCATCATCTCCCTTTCAAACAGCCCCCCTGGATTAATGTTTGCCTGGTCCATACCCAGTGTAATCACTGGCCTCAGAGGAAGCAGGTGGGTTGTCCGTAGATCCAGGGTTTATTTTCCTGCTTGCAGAAGCATCCTGAGTCTGTTTGCCTCTCGTGTGGCTGTGATGGTGGATGGGCCAACCTCTGCTTCCACAGTCTCAAGCACCACGTTCCAGTGGCCGTTGCTGATAACGAAGCTTAGATGCTCATGGTGCCATGAAGACGGCGCCTCTGATTTCATTCTCCTCTCGTTCTATCCCCCACAGAACAATCCGCGACGACCTTACTACTGAGACCGCTGTTGGCCACAGAGTCTTTTCAATAAGAAGCCACCAGATTGTCATTTTCCTGTGAAGTGTTCTGCAGACTGCATTGTCATCTTTTACCGGCTAACGTTGTCAAACTTCTGAACTCGCCAGACCATCTTTCCCCCAGGAGAAAGGTCGGGTGAGCCCACCGCTGGCATCTCCCAGCGTAGTGGTGACCTGAGGCTGGGGTGGTGCTGGGAGAGGAGGGCAAAGCTGCCACAGTGCCCTTCTGCCAGGGGAAGGGATGGCACCAAAGATACCAGTAGGATCAGTTCAGGGACTCCACTCCTGCCTGGCTCAGCACTGCGTTCCCAGGAGTGGGTCCGTCACCCCACGGCGCGTCCTCTGCTGCTCAGGCAGGAGCAGCTGTGTGGGGTTGTGGTATTGGGTTGAGTTTGAAAACAAGGGGCTGTCTCTGACCTGGCTGTTTGGGCTCTGGTTCCACATGGAACAGCAGCTCTGAAGCAGCCCACAGCGTAGCTTGACCTTGGACTGATACCCGAACCAGTGCCTGGTTGTTTTACCTCTGCCCCACCACAGTCAAGACACAGGGAGAGTCGTTCAGCTTCCAGCGCAGCAGCCTCTTGCTTTGTGGAACACCAGGTTCACCCCCAAGAGACTCACAAGCATTTTTCCATGGGAGAACCAAGCCCTGGAGCCCAGTTTGTCAAAGGCCATGGGGATTTTGTTGTCATAAACCCCTTGAGAAACACAAATTTCCTTCCTTGGCTCTGTAAATAAAAGAAATCTCATTTGTTCCTTAGTTTTAGTCACTGAATTTTTGGGGTAGGCTGGCCTTGCTGGGGGTTTTCCTAGGCTGAGAGAGACTGCTCTGACCCTCTTCCAGGCATTTTGAAGAAAACAAAGTGGTGGATGGTTAAGGTATTTTTTTGTTGGTGTTTGCTTCCCCCCTCAGTCCTGACTCCTGGTGTTTGATTCTCTTTTTGTTAAACTTTTTCTGAACGACTTGGAGTTTGACTTTCAATAAAAACACTTTGAAATGGTAAATTCAGCAGGGTCTGTTCCCAAAAGCAGGGGCTGGGCAGCCTGGTGCAGCTGGTGATTGGTGGGAGGTGGGGAAGTAATGGTAAGTAATCTTCCAGCAGCTGCTGCTCACAGAGTCGCAGAGTGTTAGAGTTTGGAAGGGACCTCCTAAGATCATCCAGTCCAATCCCTCTGACACAGCAGGATCACCTAGACCAAGTCACACAGGAACAGTCCAGGCAGGTTTTAAATGTTTCCAGAGTAGGAGGCTCCACAACACCCCTGGGCAGCCCCTTCCAGGGCTCTGTCACCTTCACTGGGAAGAAGGTCCTTCTCACACTGATGTGGAACCTCCTCTGTTCCAGCTCACACCCACTATCCCTTGTCATATCATTAGGTTCCTGTGAGCAGAGCCTGGCACCATCCTCCTGACACCCACCCTTTCCATATTGATCAACATTGATGGGGTCACCCCCAGGCTCCTTTTTTCCAAGCTAAAGAGATCCAGCTCCCCCAGCCTTGTCTCATCACGGAGATGTTCTACTCCATCATCTCTGTGGCTCTGTGCTGGACTCAAGTCTCAAGTGGTTCTCAGCTGTTTTTCCAGACTGCAGCACTGTGGGGTTGGGGTTTTCTAGAGGGGATTCTGCAGAGCAGAGGCATTTTCAGAGTCTCCACTGCCAGCATACCCAGTGCAACACCCTGCTGGAGCTGGTGTGAAGATGCTTGTGGGGGAATTGAGTGTAAATCTGATACCACAGGGATCTGGCTGTGCTTCGATGACGTCCTGGTGGCACTGGGGGCGGTGTGATGTGCCATCACTCTGTCCTGTTTCCACTCTGGGGCTACTCAATGAGATCAGAAAGATTTTGGCAAGTGATGGGTTGTTAGAGGAGCTGACAGCGAACAGCCACCAGTAAAACTGGCTTTCAGGTCTCCTTTTGCTCTTCTCCAGGACCAAAGGTGATGCTGAATATCAAACCAAGGGTGGTCTAGGGGCTCCTCCACTGTGGATCCCTCCTGCTGTCCTTCACTCCTTCTCAAAGCGGGTCTCTAAGTCCTAAATCTGTCAGCATCCCTGAGCAGGGTGCCTGCCCTGGCTGGGGTCAGCACAAGGGTTCTAGAGCCTGGAGGGCACCATCAAACCACCCTGCTGAGGGGCTGGGACTTGTCTGATTGTCCCCAGGGCTGGGAAACTGAAATGATGCTCATGGAGTGTTGGGTGTTTGGGGAGATCTGATGGCTGTTGCCCCAGGGCATCCCCAGTTCAGCTGCCTTCACCCCCCCTTCGTTATTTTATAGGGTCTCACGCTGCTTCTTGTGTTAGTGCTGGAGACTGAACCCCTGTCAGATGCTCCCCCATTGCCTTAGAGTGGACAGGAACCACCCACCGAGCCCTTCCCCGTCCACGAGGAGCCACCTGGGTGCTGAGAGGGCGCCTTCCTGTTCCTGCTGCCCAGAGAAATGACGAACAAGCCCAGGGCAAAGTCCGGGGTGACCGATTCAGCCCCTGGACTCTGAAGCAAGAGGGCAGAATCATGACGTGACACTGGGGTGCCTTTGGGCCAGCTCTGTGACGAGGAGGAAAGGCTGAGTGGCCACACTGGGGTCTACTCTGTACCCTGGAGCTTTCTGAGTCCTCGGGCCACCGAGCTGGGTCTCTCCATGGGGTGATGGGGGAGTGAACACCTGAGTTTGGAGCAGAGAGGAGGAGGTGGGGGAGTGCTGAACTCCCAGCTGGGTGCAGAGACCTTGAAACTCCTGCTGTCTGCTTGCTTCTGTTGGTTATTCGAGGCAGGGATGAGGCTTTCATGAGCTTCACTTGCTCCTAAAGCTCTGAAGACGAGTGTTGTCTTGGCTCTTGGAAGTCCCTAAGGCTTCCACAATGAACCAGAAGGAAAAACCCCACCTAACAGCCATCCCTGAGCTTCCCGAGCCACAGCTGGAGCCGTTTCGGCCTCCCACCACTGCCCTGGTGCTGTTTCTCACAGCAGCCCTCAAGCACAGAGATGGGCACCGATGCCCCTATGGGGGCAACCCTTGTTGGCAGCCACCCGCTTCCCCTGGGACCCCCTGACTCCCTCTCTCCAGCTCTGGTGCTTTAAGGGCGCTGCCTGTTCTCCAGCAGCGGGGCCAAAGTCCAGTGGCTCCGGTCGCTCCGGCAGCCGGAGCGGGGATGCAGCTCCCCGCGGTGCCAGGCGTCCTCGCCCCGTCTCTGCTCGCCATCCCGCTGACCCTGGGTGTCAATGGTGCCACCGCCTTGGCAGAGTGAGTGTGGGCTCCGGGTGAAGCTCTGGGGTGGCGATGCTGCGGGTTGGCAGGGTGCTGGGTGCCATCCTTTACTGGTCTTGGGTACTGGGTCCAGTCTGAGACTGGGGGGAGCATCCAGTCTGGCCCAGAGCAAGGCTCTACCCCAGGATGGTGGGAGCCATCCCACCCAGGATAGGCCACTGGCTCCCATCCAGACCTGGAGAGGGGGGAGCAGTGTCCTGGGCAGGGTGCTGGGGCTGTACTGGGGTCCAGCCCAGGGCAGGGGGGCTCAGTTCAGGTTCTCCTGCCCCCGGTGAAGCCCATGGAAGGGTCTCTGGAGGCTGAGATTTCGCTGCCGTGTCCCTGGCTGCCTGCAGCACTTTCAAATCCCATTATCGGGGCGGGCGTGCAGTGGGGGTGCTGGGGCTCATTGCACAACATGGGGCTCACCGGTAGCCTGCAGCCCCGGGACTGGGGTGCTCAGCACCTCTGAGCATCTCCTCCTGGCCCTGATGCAGCCCCAGAGGGACAGGACCCACACACTGGGTTACCCACTGGGTACCTTCCAGACCCCAATACCCCTCCCAGAGCGGCAGCTCAGCCGGTGACACATCCCAGCGTGGCCAATGCCACCCTTCCGCAGCCGCTTCGTCATCGCTGCCGTCCTGCTCCCCGATAACCACTCGGCTTTCGCTTTCCCTGCCCAGTGACCCCCCAGTCCCACTGGCCACATCCCAGACTGGTTTGGAGTTACCCTGGCATCCAGGGATTCGGTACCAGCCACCAGTCAGGGCAGCTGCCACCCCTTCCCGAGGTCCTCCATTGCTCTGGCCAGTGCCTTTTCCCTTATTTCCAGTCCCACAGCCCAGCACCTGCTAACTGGGGGGGGGTTCTCCCAGTTGTCTCCATAAATCTCACAGTTCTCTCCACAGCTCTCCCAGTTCTCTCTGCAGATCACCCAGTTCTCTTCACAGATTTCCCAGTTTCCACCCCTAGCTCTTCCCTCTTTCTTTCCCCTTCATCCCACTCCCCTTGGCTCCATCACAGTGGAATCCTGAAGCCCAGGACATGACTATCCCACCCCAACATTGCTGGGAGAGGGAGAGGTGTTGGTGGGGGGGGTTCATCCCTCTATTTCCTAATCAAGGGGGAGCAGGATGCCCTGGGTGCAGCCCCTTGGGGTGCTGGTTCATGCGTAGGTGGGTCCCAGCCCCATCCCATGCTTGGTCACAGCTTAGGGTTTCCAGAGGAGCCTCCTGTTTTGCTTCTCCACCGCAGCATCCATCCATGCTGGAATGTTGAACTAATCATTCTGTGGGGGTAATTAGTTGTGCAGTGATTAATTAGACAGCAGTGATAACGAACCTAGGTGGGGACCGAGTGTTTGATTGGTTTGGGGCTTTTTCTCAAGAGCATCAACCTAGGAGCAGGGTCTGATCCTGCTGCTCCCCCCTTCACTTCTCAAAACCAGGGAGGGGAGCAAAAGGGGCTTCAACTCCTGGCTGCCCCCTGGACCTGCTGTCATAGAATCATTGAAGGGCTAGAAGGGACCTCCAAAGGGCAACGGGTACACCCCCCCTGCAGGGAGCAGGGACAGCCCCAACCAGATCAGGGTGCCCAGACCCTTGCCCAGCCTCCCCTTTAAGATCTTCAGAGATGGGGCCTCAGCTGCCTCCCTGTGCAACCTGTTCCAGTGTTCAAGCCCCCTCCTGCTAATGAACTTCTTCCTAAAGAAGAAGAACTTCTTCCTAAAGACCTTCTCCCTAAACTTCTGCCCTGCAGCAGCCCGCTGGTGTTGATGCTGACGGGGTTACTGGTGTTCATCATCCTCTTCTGCATCATCTTCTTTGTGAGCGGAGTCAGCCACTTCCAGGACCCCCTTTTCTGTGGTGAGACCCCACGGTGGGTGGGACTGGTCCCATTCCAGGGATTAGGGAGAGCCCTGACAGCCGCTTAGGGCTGGCTCCTCATTCCCCTGTAGTCTTCCTGTTGTTGTCCTTCATCTCTGCCATTGACCTGATCATCTCTCTGGAGGAGGATGGCTTCATCGCTGGCTTCATGGAGGTCTACGTCAGAGAGGTACCACCAGCCCCCTGCCATGGGCTCCTGCTCTCTGGGGCTCCCAGAGCTGCTCCTGCCACAGAGGGATGGAGCAGCCCCGGTTCCCATGGGGTCCCCTGGATCCCCCACCACGCTGCCCCACAACCCCAGAGCTGCTCCTGCTGCAGAGGGATGGAGCAGCCTTGGCTCCCATGGGGTCTCTGGGGAGGGGCTATAGGAAGGTGCTTGCCCATATGATCCTCAGGGTGAGCCCTACCTGCGCACAGCCCATGGCATCATGATCTGTTACTGGGACGGCATCGTCCACTATGGGCTCTACCTCGCCATGATCGCAGCCATCGGCCAGAGGTGAGTGGTGAGGAGAGTTTTGGTGGGTGGTTATGGGGGTGGGAGGGCCCCGAATGTTGTGGGGAGGTTTGCCCTGAGCCTGGAAGTGGTGTCTGATCCTGATGTCTCTGCAGGAAGAGCTACAGGAGCCTGGGACTCTTCTGGCTGGGCTCTCTAGTGATGAGCATCATCGTCTTCCTGCTTGGGAACCTGATTGGTACCTACTGGGGTGCACTGGGCTGGGGGGCTCAGCTCCACGTCCAGCCCCTGCTGATCCCTGCTGCTTCCACTCCACTCTGGCCAGTGGGTTTGCTCCCTGGCTCTCATTCCATAGACAGAGGAGGATGGTGCTGACCTGGGGGTGAGGGGTGGCTGTTGATGCTCAGAGCTGAGCTCCCTGCTCTGCCCATCCTGTTCTCTCCCTCCGCAGGGAAGTTCAGCTCCGACCTCAGCCCAGCCTTCCTGCTCAACCTGCCCTACATCCTCCTCCCTGCCTGGGCTGGGGTGAAGCTCTTCCAGCAGCCCAAGGCTCTGCCGTGCATCAGCCCAGAGAAGGTGAGCTGGGAGCTGAGAGTGGAGTCTGCACTGGGAGCCACCAGCCTTTTCCCCATCCCAGTGCTGGTCTGGCTTTTGGAGCCCACGCAGCCTTTGCCCTCTCCCAGGTTGCAGAAGAGCAGCGCAAGTGGCTGCACCGGCGGCCGCAGGACGTGGGGCTAATCCTGGTGCTGCTCCTCACCATCGCCTTCACCTTCTTCAGGGGGATGGTGAGTGCTGGGTCCTTGTAGGGAGGCTCCAGAGGGGCTGCACGGGGTCACCACCCTCCACTCTCCCCATCCCCAGGTGGTTTTGGACTGCCCTGCCGACTCCTGCTTCAATTACATCTACCAGCATGAGCCCTACCTGCGGGACCCTGTCGCCTACCCCAAAGTGCAGGTGAGTGGGGCTGAACCGGGGCTGGAACTGACCCCCCCAGTGATGCTGGGGGTGGGGTGACCCTCTCCATGTCCATCCCCCCTCCTCCAGATGCTGATCTACCTGTTCTACATCCTCCCCTTCTTCTGCCTCTGCATTTACGGGCTGGTGCTGCCCGGCTGCTCCTGGTTGCCCGACTGGAGCCTGGTGGTGGCTGGCGCTGTGGCACAGGTGAGGAGAAGTGGGGGACAATGGGACCCCCGGGATGGGGTTTGGCCCCAGCAAATAAGGGCACAGGGATGAGCCCAGAGTGGGGGCAGATCTGTGGCTGCTGCATGTGGAGCAGCTCCCCCCGCCGCTGCCCTCTAATTGCTTTGGCCTCAGTGGAGCTGGGATGGGTTGGACAGAACTAGGCTGCTGGGGCACAGAGAGGAGGATGTGTGGGGTGGGCTCTGCCAGACACCCTATGGGCCAGGTGGGCTGCACCGGGCCAGCGTGTCCCCCTCTTCCCCGAGTCAATCCCTACAGCTCTGTTTCTGCCCACCCCTCTCCCAGGCTCAGTTCTCCCACGTGGGCTCCTCGCTCCACACTCGGACCCCCTTCCCTTACCAGACCCCCGAAGATGTCTGGTGGATCTTCCTCATGGCCAACAGCCTCTACGCGCTGGGTCCCCAGCTGGTGGCCCTGCGCTGCCTGCACTCCCCAGCTTTCTTCCTGCCAGCTGCTGCCAGCCTGCCCGCGGCCAAGAAGCAACAGTGACCTCTCCCCTTGCCTACCCCAGGGTGGCTGCAGCCCTGCTGCCCCGCTCCCCTTGCTGCACTGGCCCCCAGGATGCTGTGGTCCCCACATGCTGTGGGGTGACCCCTGGGTGCTCTGGTGGGGGCATCGCTGCAGCTCTCACCTTGCCCAGGCTCCAGGCAGGGGGAGTCTGGGGGAGCTGGGCTCCCCCCTCAGTGGGACTGTGGGGGTCCCATCCCATCCCAGTGCTCCCAGCATGACGCAGGAGGATGCAAGAGGTGGGGTCTGCCAGGAAAACTCTGTTTACAAAATAAAGGAGTGAAGGTTCCTCCACTGGGTCCTTCTAGGGGGGGTCACTCTCACCCGTTCACCCTCCTCCAGCCCCCCCCACGCCAGGACCTGAATGAACAGTTGGGCTTTGCCCCCTCCTGCCCTTTGGGGTGCAGGGGCTTAGGGGGTGATGGGGGTGGGAGTGTCTCTGCTGCCTGTGCTGCTCTACCTGGGGGGGGCTGGGGGAAGCCAGGGGAGGGGGTGCTCACAGATGGGTGTGGGGTGCACATGGGTGGGTGTAGGGTGCATACGGGTTGGTGTGGGGGTGAC
>VXBP01002283.1:13863-45779 GCA_013400115.1 Rhinopomastus cyanomelas | reverse complement strand
AACTGGGCAGCAAAAATTATTCCCCCCCCCCCCAAAAAACCCCCCCTTTATTTTCTCCTATAGGATGAACCCACGGAAACCCGACAGCAAAGTTCTCATTTCCGACCCTATTGTGCCAGACTTTTCTTTTCGTGGCGTTTCCTGCCTTTTGTGAACCCCAACACTTTCCTTTCCCCTCCCCCTCCCCAATCCTGGGCACACAGAGCCCTTCTGTTCCCCCTCCTTTATGAGGCTGCAGCTGGCAGCCCCAGCCCCCCATGTAGGTGCCTGAGAGTGGGGGAGATGATGATGATGATGGGGGGGTGGTTAATGCCCCCTGTAGCATTGGGATTGGGGAGAGGGTTGCAGGGGGGATTTGCTGTCACCCCAATCTCCCGGCTGCTTCCTGCTCTGAGTGGATCCAGGTGGTTGGTGGTGTCATCCTACGGGGCTCTGATCCCATTCACCTGCTTTGGGAAGGGCACCCATGGGTGCTAGAAGGGGGTTGCAGGGAGGAGGGTTCCGCTCCATCTCCATGTCCCCAGAGAGGAAGGTCCAGGCTCTGAAACACTCACCCCACCCACGCAAGGGCCTGAGCATCCCTTGAGGTGGAGATGCTCCTGCTGTGCCATAGCTGCATCCACAGCAAGACCCACATCCCACCCACTTGCTGCACCCCAAAATCCCTTCCAGGATGTACCCAGCAGCATCTTCCAGCCCCTCTGCCCCCAGAATCCTTCCCANCCCACTCTGCACCCCAAAACCCCTCCCAAACCATTTAGGGTGCAACCAGCAGCATCTCCCACCCACTCTGCACCCCAAAACCTCTCCCAAGCCATTTAGGGTGCAACCAGCAACATCTTTCAGACCCTCTACACCCTCCTATGGGGCCGTATGGGGGTGAGGGGCTAGAAGATGCTGAGGATGAATAAAGCCTTGAAAAACCTCAACCCCCAGCAAGGTAAAAACCCTTCAAGGAGCTGCAAACCCCAAACCAAGACAGGGAAAACCATCCTTGAGCTGTTGAAGAAGCTTCTGGGGGGTGTCACCTTCCTGAANCCATCCTACGGGGCTCTGATCCCATTCACCTGCTTTGGGAAGGGCACCCATGGGTGCTAGAAGGGGGTTGCAGGGAGGAGGGTTCCGCTCCATCTCCATGTCCCCAGGGAGGAAGGTCCAGGCTCTGAAACACTCACCCCACCCACGCAAGGGCCTGAGCATCCCTTGAGGTGGAGATGCTCCTGCTGTGCCATAGCTGCATCCACAGCAAGACCCACATCCCACCCACTTGCTGCACCCCAAAATCCCTTCCAGGATGTACCCAGCAGCATCTTCCAGCCCCTCTGCCCCCAGAATCCTTCCCAAGCCATACAGGGTGCAACCTACAGCATCTTCCAAGCCCCTTGTTCTGCCCAAACCCTTCCTCCTGCTCTTCATCTTCCTCAGCTCCATCAGGGTCTGATGCACATGACACAGTGCGTGTGGGCTGGAGATTAAAGGGGTCCATCCAGGAGCACCCTGTGTCTGGAAGGAGCTTCTTCCCAGCACCCACTTCCCATTGGGCACCCATTGCTAACAAGCACCAGGCTTGACCTTGACCTTGGCCCCCAGTGAGTCTGCGGGTGAAGGGGCCATGGAGAGAGTTGCCAGAGGGACCCCAAGCATCTGTGCTGGACGCTGCTGTGTCTCTGGCTGTTTGTCCTGCTGCAGGACGTGCTGGCTGTGAGTTACCAGAGCAGAGACAGATGTCCCAACAGCCACCAGCTTAGGGCTGGGGGTTATTTCATAGCCCCTCTCCCCCGGCCAGCAGCTGCTCCCACATCCCAGACCTCTGCTGGTACTAGGTTGGAGCCCCAGCGCCCCAGTCAGTCCCTCCATGGGGTGTCCTCACCCTCTGGGCCCGACCTGGAGCCCTGGCACCCCACCATGGCCATCACTCCCTGCAGGTAGGTGGAACAGCCTGGCACACGGGGATGTCCCCACGTCCCCACATCCCCACCTGTGCCTGGCTCAGGGTCCCTCCAGCACCCCCAGCTCCGTGTCCATCCCATCACCCCAGGAGCACTAGTGGCTCTGCCCTGAGCAGCTCCCACGAGGCAGCCCCAGTACCACATTCCCACTGCATCCCAAACTCCCAGCCCCAGCTGGGGTGACCCCTGGGGCTGCAGCGGTTGAGGTCAACCTGCCCTCGGGGTCCCGCTCCCCGCTGGGCTCTGTACTGGTGGGTGCCAGGGCTAGCAGCGGCCCCAGTTTTGAGGCAGAATGCCTGGTTTCTGGTGAAATCCTGCAGCAGTGTTGCCGTGACGACCCTCCTGCAGCTTCCACCCAGCGATGTTTTCCTTTGTTGTGACAGGGACACCGGGGAGGGGGGGGACACCAGCTGCAGCCATTGGGGTGATGACAGCAAAGGGTTCCCACAGCGAAGGGCTGGGACCTGCTGCTGCCCCCGGGGAGAACCAGCAGGGCTCTGGCTCCAGTGTAGGGGTTGGAGGGGGTGGTCTCCATGGGTCCAGCACAGCCCTGGCTTGGTCTCAGTCACCCCAGAGACAGTGAGATGAGTTTGACAGGTCTCAGCAAGGTCTTGCTGATCCATCAAAAGCCACAATGGGGAGGTGATGTGGCCACACTGTGGTGTGGGGACAGGCATGGGGATGCTGTAGAGCCCTAGAGGGGGTGAAGAGTTTGGCCTTTTGAGAGAGCAAGCAGTGCAACAGCCCCCTCACCCCAAGGCAGACCCAACTTGGGATGGGAGGGGAGGGGTGGGCAGCGAGGCTGGAAGTCTGGGAAGCTCCAGTGCTGCCCAATTTGGCAGCTGAGGGCACTGCACCGTGACCAGGGTGCTGAGCAGCATCACTGCTTCCATCCCATGGGTGCTGAGCACTGGGGGATTGGGGTGCCAGGGCCTCATCTATGCAGTGAGAGGCACCTCCAGATCCCCAAAGCCAGAGTGTTGCTACAGACCTCATTACTGGTGTTGTGGGGGTGCAGGGGGTCCCATCCCGCACCCCACGAAGCCTCTTGTTATTCTGCTCAGGTTTGCCATTGGCTAATGAAGCCGGTTCCAGGAGAGCTGCCCCATTCATGGGGCTGGTTGCCTGTTAATGAGGCCACTGCCACCGCAGCTGGGGCCAGCGCTTGGGGCACTGCCACTGGGACAGGCAGGGAGTGGACGGATGGACATGGATGGACAGAGTGACAGGGGTGGCTCCATGGAAGGGAGACCCAGCAGCTGGTGCCTGGTGTGAGGGCAGGGTGTCCCCGATGTGGGGTTTTCGCTCTGGAGGGGATGGGGTGAGATCTGGCCTCGTGGATCCACTGCTCCTCACCCACTGCTCCTTGACCATCTGTGCCTTGTCCCTGCCTTTGTCCCAGTCTGGGACATGAACTGGGCACAGTACTGAGGGCATAGTGGGGTACAGGGCTGCAGCAGCCCCTCGAAGACTCAGGGACCCTGCCCTGCCCAACTTCCCTCCAAACCCACTGGCAGGATGCATCGATTTTTATTTTCTGTTTCCATGGCAACTGCCTCCTTCCCTTCCCCCTTCTGCCAGACGGACCCGCTTTTCCCCCCTCCTGCAGAACCCAGTGCTGCCAGCACCCACCTTCCTCTGGAGTTCCCTGTCCCCTGCTCTGGGGACACCATGGGGCCCACCACGGTGCTTAGTGGGTGATTCTGGGGGAGCAGGGCTGGCACAGGACGGGGCACAGGGGGACACTGACCCCACTCAGCCCCACTCTGATGCTGGTGGGATGCTGGTTTGTCTCCCCCACCCGTGGGGGACGCAGGGCAATACCTCCGGTTCGTTCAGTAACAGCCCACCCCACCCCAACCCCTGCTTGTGTCTGATGTCTCCCAGAGTGAGGGACACTGGCAACAGCCACGAGCCCACACTCCCTGGGGTAAAAAGCACCCGTCTGGGATTTAAAACCAGGGCTGGAAGGAGATGAGGGCGATCCCAGCCCATTATCCATCCCAGTCCAGAGGGAACAGCCCTGCCCAGTCCCGCCCAAGTGGCCATCAGCTGCCTCCTCATGCCCGGCTGAGCCAAATCCTGCCCTTCCCAGAGCCCCCAGGACCCCCGGATAAAGGGAGGAATGAGGCGCCAGACGAGCATCCCGCAGCTGTGCAGGACCCGGTGTCACCAGTAACCCCCAGTTCACCGACGGGAGTGGCCGTCAATTGCCGCCAGTAATTACCGGCGAAGGGTTCCAGCCCCACCTCTCGCTCCCGGGAAGCAGCTGCCTTCGCTCAGCAGAAGCCACCGGCCACAAAACAGGCAGAGAAGCCCCTTCCCTGAACCACTGGTTCGACGGGACGGCGTCGGCACCGGGGCAGGAGGAGCTCAGGCCTGGAGGTGGAGGGGGGGTCCTGGATCGGTGCCGGCGACTGGGTTGGCACCAGTCTCGCTATTAGCTCTTGGCCGAGATGCAAAGGGGGCCCCCCCGGAGCGGGGCTGGATGGCAGCCGGGAGCCGGAGCTGTGGCCAAGCCGCTCCGGCAGAGCCCGCCGCAGGGAGCCACCGCGTTCCTCGACAGCGAGGAGGAGAAGGAGGATGCTGAGGCTGAAGGGCCCCGGCGCTGCGTTCTACCCCGAGGGAAGGGGGTCAGCAGGGCGAGGAGGGGGCGGCGTGGGCTAGCGGTGGCAGCCCTGGCAGAGCCCAGTCCCCAACACCCGACTTTGCCCGGCGGGCAAGTGAGGCTCCTGCGGATTTTGACCCAATTTCTTAGGCGAAGCTCGACGGGAGGGAGGAGGAGGGAGATGAGAAGGGGAGGAGGAGGAGGCCAGAGCTCGTCACGCGTGTGCCGGTGTGTGTCAGCTCACACTCACGTGTGGGGATACTGGGAGGATGTTTAGGGATACTGGGGGGGCTGCTCTAGGGTACTGGGTGGTATTCGGGGTGCTGGAGGGCTGCCCCGGGGTAATGGAGATCTACTGAAGGCTACTGGGCGACGTTCAGAGATGCTGGGGGGTCTGTTCATGGGTACTGGGAGAATATCCAGAGCTGCTGGGGAAAGTTCAGGGGTACTGGGGGCTGTTTGTGGGTAATGGAGGGCTATTCAAGGGTATTGAGGGGCTGTTCAGGGGTACTGGGAGTCTGCTCAGGGTGACTGGGAGAAGATCAAGGCTGCTGGGAACTGCTGAAGGATATTGGGGGGCTGTTCAGGGGTACTGGAGGGATATTATGGGGTACTGGGCATCTGCTCAGGGCCACTGGGAGGTGTTCAGGAATGTTGGGAACTGCTCAAGGATACTGGGGGGCTGTTATGGGGTACTGGGTGACTGTTTGGGGATACTGGAGGGCTGCTCAGGGGTACTGGGGAATGTTCAAGGGTGCTTGGAACTGCTCAANCTCCGCCTCTTCCTGCTCCGGGAGAGCGGTGAGACTGGGGGGACTGGACGGGGACGGGGATGGGGAGTGAGAGGTGGTGGGTGCTGCCTGGGTGCTCCAGATGCTGCTCCAGATGCTGCTCAGGGGTCCCCAAACGCTGCTGAGGGTGCTCCCAGTACTCCCTGAGGGTCCCCAAGGCTGCTCGGAGGTCCCCAAACGCTGCTCGGGGGTTTCCAAAGCTGCTCAGGGTGCCCTCAGTACTCCCCAAGGTCCCCAGTGATGCTCCGGGGTGTTCCCAATGCTGCCAGGGTGCCCCCAAAGCTGCTCAAGGGTCCCCAGTACTGCCGGGGGTCCCACTTTTGCCCCTCACGGACCTCCTCCCATCTCTCCGCAGGCAGCGATGGCCATGGAGCCCCTAGTCTGTGCCGAGACGGCCACGAGGTGAGTCCTGACCCCCTCCTGGGGGACAGCAGGGGGGTTGTGGCCACCTCCTGCCCTGGTGGGACCCCCATAGCTGCCCCATCCCTGTAGGGTGAGCTCCGTCCTCAACCGCGATGGGAAGCTTTTTGGGAAGAAGAACATGTTTGATGGCAGCGAGGAGACCTGCTGGAACTCAGACCAGGTCGGGGGGCAGGGATGGCAGTGGGGTGGAACTGGGCACCCTCTGAACACCCCCTGAGCACTCCACAAACACCCATGAGCACCCTACAAATCGTCCTTGAGCACTCGATGATCACCCTTGAGCACCCCCTGAACACCCCACAAGCACCCTATGAGTAGCCCTTGAGCACCCCATGAGCACCCCCTGAACACCCCATAGCACCCCCTGAGCACCCGACATTCCCAGTGTCCTTCTGCCAGCAGGGCAGGTGCCAGTGGGTCACTCTGGACTTCCCCCGCACCGTCAAGGTCTCGCAGCTCCACCTCCAGTTCCAGGGGGGATTCTCCAGCCAGTTGTGCACGCTGGAAGGTGAGGAGCTGGTTTGGGGATACAGGGGTTGGGGTCGTGTCCCCCTGCCTCAGTTTACCCACAGCCCCAGAGGTACCTGCTAGTTAACACCCCAGAGGGGCTTGGAGCACAGAGGGGGTCACTAGCGATTATTTGGGGTTCTCTGAGGCTCCTATAAACACTGAGAGGATTTTGGGGGGCAGCACTAGAACCTTCCTGTAGCTGATTCCCCCTCCTCATCCCCTGCAGGCTGCAGAGCTGGTGAACAACCAGTGAAGATAGCGGAGCTGTACCCCGAGGACACCAACGCCCTGCAGATATCCTTCGCTGTGGGGCCGAACAGCCCTGGTGGGAGGGTTTGGGGGCTGCAGAGGGGCCAGGGGGTGATGGCAGAGCTCAGCTGAGACTGCAGCTTGGTGGAGCCAGAGCAGTATCACTGGTACAGCAGGGGGTGAGCCCCGTATGACCCCATCAGAGAGGGTCTCCCGTGTGCTCTGGTGTCCCCTTGCCCAGTTGTTGATCCTTTACTGGCCCCGCACAGGTTCCAGGTGGAGGAGACGGTGCTGGACAGGCTGAAGGTGACGTTTGAGAGCAGCACAGACTTCTTTGGGAGGATCGTGGTTTATCAGCTCGAGGTGCTCGGGGAAAGGCTCTAGGGCAGCGGCGAGGGATGGTACAGATGGACTCCTCACCCTCAGGGACAGCAAACCCCCTGAGTGGGGAATGTGCTGCCCTGAACTGCACCCCGAAGCGCTGATTTGGAACCTTTGCTCCACGGGACCAGAGTGATGGTGGGACAGGAGTGCAGGGATCTACCTGCTGTGGGCTCTTCCACCTCTGGTGGGACCCAGCACCTGTAACTGGACAAATAAAAGTGCCCTGCTCCTCCCTGGCTGCTCTTTGGGCAAGTGGCACCCTAAGTGGCAGAATGCCTTGTGAGGGTGTGGCCACACCAGTGTGTGGCTTCAGAGTGGGGAGAAGTGTCCCCTCCACCTGCTGAGGGCTCTGGCTGTCTCTCACCCTTGAACTTCTTGGATCTTTCTTGGGGTGGCCCTGCTGGGTTCCCACCTGGCTGGGAAGCTGCTTCCTGCAGGGCTTTGCCCCTGCCCATGGAGTATCTCACTGGCTGTGTGCTGGAGGAGGGCTTGGCAAGTGCTGCTGGACCTTCCCTCTGCAAACCCACAGCTCAGGTGAGGAAAACCAGGGCACTGGAGGCTGGTTGGGCCAGTTCCCCTTGTGATTTCCTCAGCAGCTGGTGCTGGCAGCTGAGACGAGGAGCCAGGACTCCACTTTAGGGTTTTATTTCAATGATGCGGTTCCTGCACACACACTCACACACACACTCACACTCAAGAAGCAGCTGAGCCCGGGCAGGGCAGAAATGTCCTGAGGAATGAGTGTCCCTGGGGGCTGTGGCTGTGCCACCCTCCAGGAAAGGCACCGAGGGCAGGCGGGTCCCAGCGTCATCCCACTCGCTCGGAGCATCACGTCGCTGCCGGCTTTGGGGATGGCTGGGAGAGGTCCTGGTGGTCCCAGAGAAACGCTGGTGCTGCAGCAGCAGAGCAGTGTGAGCTGTCACGTTACACCAGCTGCTTGTTCTGGAATAGCTTGAGGATGTGGTTTTCAATAACCTGTTGGACTAAGGAGAGGGAGAGAAGTGAAGGAGAGCCATGAGGATGATCAGGGGGCTGGAGCCTCTCTGCTACGGGGACAGGCTGAGGGAGCTGGGGTTGTTCAGCTTAGAGAGGAGGGAGAAGATGAGAGGAGAAGGCAAGGCTCTGGGGTGACCTAACAGCAGCTTCATGGTCCTCGAAGGGGACTACAGGAAGGCTGGGGAAGGGCTTTTTACAGGGGCCTATAGTTGCAGGATATGGGGCAATGGCCTGAAATTGAAAGAAGGTAGATTTAGATTGGATCTTAGGAAGAAGTTCCTCACCAGGAGGNCTGGCTGTGTGCTGGAGGAGGGCTTGGCAAGTGCTGCTGGACCTTCCCTCTGCAAACCCACAGCTCAGGTGAGGAAAACCAGGGCACTGGAGGCTGGTTGGGCCAGTTCCCCTTGTGATTTCCTCAGCAGCTGGTGCTGGCAGCTGAGACGAGGAGCCAGGACTCCACTTTAGGGTTTTATTTCAATGATGCGGTTCCTGCACACACACTCACACACACACTCACACTCAAGAAGCAGCTGAGCCCAGGCAGGGCAGAAATGTCCTGAGGAATGAGTGTCCCTGGGGGCTGTGGCTGTGCCACCCTCCAGGAAAGGCACCGAGGGCAGGCGGGTCCCAGCGTCATCCCACTCGCTCGGAGCATCACGTCGCTGCCGGCTTTGGGGATGGCTGGGAGAGGTCCTGGTGGTCCCAGAGAAACGCTGGTGCTGCAGCAGCAGAGCAGTGTGAGCTGTCACGTTACACCAGCTGCTTGTTCTGGAATAGCTTGAGGATGTGGTTTTCAATAACCTGTTGGACTAAGGAGAGGGAGAGAAGTGAAGGAGAGCCATGAGGATGATCAGGGGGCTGGAGCCTCTCTGCTTCGGGGACAGGCTGAGGGAGCTGGGGTTGTTCAGCTTAGAGAGGAGGGAGAAGATGAGAGGAGAAGGCAAGGCTCTGGGGTGACCTAACAGCAGCTTCATGGTCCTCGAAGGGGACTACAGGAAGGCTGGGGAAGGGCTTTTTACAGGGGCCTATAGTTGCAGGATATGGGGCAATGGCCTGAAATTGAAAGAAGGTAGATTTAGATTGGATCTTAGGAAGAAGTTCCTCACCAGGAGGGTGCTGAGGCCCTGGAACAGTTTGCCCAGGGAGGTTGTGGCTGCTCCATCCCTGGCAGCATCCAAGGCCAGGCTGGATGGGGCTGGGGGCACCCTGGTCTGGTAAGAGGTGTCTGGCAGGGGGTTGGCACTGGGGGAGCTCTGAGCTCCCTCCAACCCAACCCAGCCTGTGATAGGGAAGCTGAATGTGTGAGAGGCCATCAGGCAGGAGCTGGTCACTGGTTTGCTCCTGTTTTCCGGTGGGAATCTGGGAAAACCCCTTTCTCCAGAGGCCTGCCCCCATCTCCCAGCTCCAGTTTGAATGGGAAGAGGAGCATTTTCATTTCTCTCTGTGACAGAGTGGGCTGCTGTGGCAGCAGGTCAAAAAGAAAAAGCCCAGAGCACGGCTGGAAGCTGGGAATTGCCTGGAGGGATTTTGGGGAGGGAAGGAAGAGACACACTTGCCTTTCTTGTGCCCCAGGGCCACAGCCAGATCCATTGGGGTGTAGCCAGAATCTGCCTCTGTGGTCAGGTCGGCACCACGAGCTGCAAACAGACAGGGGAGATCAGGGCAAAGCCCCTCAATGCAGCATTCCCCTCCAGCAGAATGCAAGGGGGGGCCCCTAAACCATCCATCCTGCCTGGGTAGCCCCCCAGGACTGGGGCAACTCGAGGGCAAGGAGTAAGCACAGATCTCCCCCGTTACCTAGAAGGGCCTCGACACACTTGACGTGGTTGCCACGCACAGCGTAGAGCAGTGGGGTGCCCCCGTTCTGCAAAGGAAGGGATGGGGCTAAGTCACTGCCACCCCCATGTGGGGCCGTGTTCACACAGCTCCTGCTTCTCCCAGTGGGCTCCTGACCCACTGGGACCCCCTTTCCAGTCTCTCCCAGCACTGGGTGGGTGTTTTGTCGCAGAGCAGCTCTGCCCCGGGCTGATGCTCTGTGTGCAGCGTGACAACTTGGGAATTGTTCTCCTTCAAAGATAACCAGAGGTTTTGAGAGCTGCTTCCTCGTGGCTGCTAACATCACCAGTATGAACTACTGAGGAAACCATTTAAAACCATTACCCAGCTTCATTTCTCCAAACAGCAGGCAAATGAGCACCAGAAGCCTGGGAAGCCTCCAAGAAAAAGGCAGTTTACAGCCTTTCTCAGCCCAAAACGTGTTAACTCATTGCTGCTGCTTTGTAAAACAAGGAGCTTTGTGGATGCTGCCCCAGACTGCCCCAAAACAGCCCTAAAAGCATCCAAAATAACCTCAAAATGCCCCCAAAAAGCCACCAAAGAGCCATAAAACGCCCCTAAATAGCAGAAAACAACCCAAAATGCTCCTGAACGACCCCAAACATCACAAAAGAGATGCAAAATGCCCCAAAATATCCTTAAGCTCACTCAAAATAACCCAGAAGTCCCCAAAGAGCTCCATAAAAGCTGCAAGATGCCCCAAAATATTCCTAAAGTCACTCAAAATGTCCCAAAAAAGCCCCAAAACACACAAAATAGCCCCAAACCAACCCCAAAGTAGCAAAAATACCCACAAAATAGCCAAAGTACCCCCAGAACACCCTAAAACCTCAAAAATAGTCCCCCAAATCCCTCTGAAATGCAACAGAATCTCCCCAGACACTATCTGGATCACCCAGAAGCCTTGACAACAGCTCCAGAATCCCTCTCCGGGTGTCGTCCCCGCACTCACCCAGTCGTAGATGTTGATGTCCACGTTCCTCTCCAGCAGCAGGACCACGATGTCGGTGTAGCCGCCCATGCTGGCCAGCGACAGGGCACTCTCCCGCTCCTTGGCCAGGGCGTGGGGGTCAGCACCCTGCAGATGGCACCCACCTGGGTTAAGGAGCCTTGCTGAGAGCTGGGGTGCTCAGCACAGCCCCAGTGGGTGCCCCAGGGGGGCTTCTCATGGGGTTGAGGCAGCTCCCTTGTTCCCAGTGACCTTTCCTTAGTAACATCCTTACTGGGGATGTTGTAATCATCATCAAACATCTCCAGCCAAGGACTTAAAAGCCCTTCTTCAGTGTCAGTCAGCTAAGCCTGCTGGTTCCTGTTACTCAGCCCCTCTCCCCCTCACTGTGACGGCGGTTTTGGCCCCATCTAGACTCCTCCAGTGTCTCTTTAGTTCCTGATTTCCCTAGAAACCCACCCTGTCCTCCAAACCCTGCCAGCCCAGACCTTTCTGGACCTTCACTAGCTCCTTTATCAACCAACCACCCCATTTACTCAAGGCTCTGCTTGTCTCTCTCTGCTCCCTCCCTGCAATTTTGCTGCTAACAGAGTGCCAGAGCCCGAGCTTGCCCAGTGCCTGTGCAGCATGGCCATACTGGGGGATGTGGGATTGAGCTACGGGGAGCAGCTTGCTCCAGTTCCTGCTCAGCCCCAGCCCAGCTGCACACCCAGCACTCAAGGACGACGCAGCGACGAGTTCATTAGCTGCAACGAGAGCATTTGCCAGCAGATTATGGGGCCCTGGTGATAAGGCTGATCTCAAACTACCAATAAGCAGATATTTAATTACAAACAGTTATTGCTGGCTGCGAGATAAAGTTCTTCACACTCCTGACTTAGCTCACAGCCCAGTGGGGAGCAGCATCTGACAGCAGCTGAGCTGTTAGCTCTCTGTGAGGGTGTCCTGTCTGCTGCCGTGGGAATCACAGAATCATTGAGGCTGGAGAAGCCCTCTGAGCTCAGCCAGCCCAGCTCAGGACCTAGCATCACTCCAGTGGCCACACCAGGGCACTAAGGGCCACAGCCAGGCTGGCCTTCAACACCTTCACCACTGCCCTGGGCAGTCCAGTCCAGGCTCTGATCCCCCTTTATCTGAGGAAGGGCTTCCTAACATCCAATCTAACCCTGGAGAGAGGGAGAAGGTCCCCCCTGAGTCTCCTACAGACTAAACATCTCTCAGGTCCCTCAGCCTCTCCCCATCACCTTTTCCCTCCAGCCCCTTCCCCAGCCTTGTTGCTCCTCTGGACCCACTCCAGCCCCTCAGTCTCTTTCTTGAAGTGAGGTGCCCAGCAGGGCCCCCAGTACTCGAGGGGAGGCCTTCCCAGTGCCTAGTACAGGAGGGCAATCACATCCCCAGCCCCGCTGGCCACACTATTGCTGTTACAAGCCAGGGTACCACCGGCCTTCTTGGCCACCTGGGCACCCTGCTGGCTCCTGTTCAGCTGGTTGTCACTCAGTACCACCAGGTCCCTCTCTGCCAGGCTGCTCTCCAGCCACTTACCCACCAGTCTCTAGGTACAGAAGGAGGTTGTGGAAGGGCTGGTATTGGGATGGTCCAGCTTGGCAGCTGCTGTGTCTGGAGCTGGGAACTGTCCTGTTCCTGAGGTGCTGTGTGAGGTGGCCTTACCCATTCTAGCAGGTGACGGACTGTTTCGATCTCTCCGAAGGCTGCAGCCCAGATCAGTGGTGTGAATCCTCTCTCATCTGGTTTGTTTACCAAGTTCTCCCCTGTGTGACAAGTAAACAGGAAGGGTGAAGCCCTCTCTGCTCCCTATCCCCCCCACCTAAACCCAGCAAAGGCTGTAAAACTGAGCTGAAGGTTTAGCAAAGAGTGTGCAGGGCTCTGGATGATCCAGGGAGACACAAACCTTTGCGAAGATGCTCTTTCAGCTGGCTCAGCTCTCCCTGTGCAGCGAGTTGGTGGATGGACAGAGCTGGGGGACAGGAAAGAATTCACCCATCAGGACAAAATATTCCTCCAGCTCAACACCCATCCTGCAGGTCTGGGGAGGTGGAGACTGGCCAGCCCCTCCCTGAGCCCCAGAAAACCCAGTAGGTAACTTGCAGGCAGGGCTGAGGCAGAGAAGCAGCCTGACAGCCCATCCCAAAGGCTACTGTGTGACAGCAGGAGATGGAGGGAGGCTCCCTCAACACCTGACATCCATCCCAGAGAGAAGCACAGTCCCCTGTGCCCCACAGAACTCACTGTCCAGGGTGGCTGGGAGGGCTGAGACCTCATTGCCTCGTTGCCTGTTGGTCAGAGTGTTTGAGTGCTTCAAGGGGAAACCTGTTGCAGAGAGAAGACAGAGTCAGAGGATGTCTGCCCCACACTGAGCTGAGGCTGAGAGGAGACCTCCTTGCTCTCTACAGCTACCTACAAGGAGGTTGTGGTGAGGTTGGTGCTGCTCTCTCCTCTCCAATTGCTAATGATAGGACGAGGGGAAATGGCCTCAAGTTGCATCAGGGGAGGTTTAGATTGGATCTTAGGAAGAAGTTCTTTCCTGAGAGAGTGGCTGGGCACTGGAACAGGCTGCCCAGGGAGGTGGTGGAGTCCCCATCCCTGAAGGAGTTTAAAACCCAAGTAGCTAGAGCACTTGAGGCCATGATGTAGGGGTTAGGGAGATGGTGGGATGGGGGCTGGACTTGCTGATCCTGGAGGTCCTTTCCAGCCAGGATGATTCTGTGATTTGTGAAATCTCTGCTCTCATGCAAAGGGAATTGTTCCCTTGCAAGTAAAAAGCCTTGAGGTTTGCCCAGTGTGCAAGGACCAGCAGCTGAGCAGGGAAGGTAAAAAAGCTGCCTGGGGAGGAGCAGGGTCCACCTGGGGCACTGACAGAGGCAGGATCTGGTGTCAACAGCATAAATCACACATGATTCACTGCACGTGACAGCCTGCGGATGAACTCAAGCCCAGCCTCGTATTTCCTAGCCTTGAAGAGCTCTGCTCAGAAATCTTCACTGTGTTTTCAGCAAGCGATTGGAAGTTTAACTAAGTCTGTGAGAAGAGTTTCCCAGCTCCAGCGCGTGGAGCTGCAGCGACCTCTGACTGCTGCCTCAAGTCATCACCAAGGCCTGGATCTGGCTTTGCCACATGATGGGAGGGAACAGCAGCGGGAAAAGACTCTCTTGGAGCTGCCTTTGTGTGATGAGAGACCCAGATGCCCTCTCCCACGCCTGTCCCCCACCTCTGCGAGCACTAAGCTCTGTGACACTCACTGCTCAGCACCGAGAGCTCACTGCTCCTCTGCCTGTCCATTGCCGCAGCTGATGGCTTCAGGACAGCGTCTGCTCCACCTGTAAAACAAGGGTGGCCATGAGGGACCCCAGTTCTGTCTGTTGGGAACGAGCCTGGGCTCCACACAAGACCCAAGCGGCACCATGATCCCCCTACATCCACTCTGACCCCAAGGCTAAGGGCATTTTGGGTCTGTGTGAGCCCAGTTCAGCCCTGTCACCCCCAGCACAGACCGTCCCCACAGTCCAAGGGTGGCACATCACGCTCTGACTGCAGACATCCTGAAGAGACCCTGCTGTGCCCGGTGTCTCTGCTCCCAGCCAGCTCCTCTGTGGCCGCTGCTCCTCCGGCTCCGTCTTCACCCTGGGTGTCCTCGTTGTGCAGGGGAGTCTCCACCAGTTGACCGGCTGCTTCTTCACCTTCCATGGGGCAGCTGCCACACAACAACACGTTAGGAAGTGGGGGAAAATTAGAGGAATAAATGCGGAGAGCTCCCAGGAAGCTGCTGAATCCCTGAGCACTGAGGGCTCGCGGCCACCAAACTCCTCCAGGCCTGCAGAACCGTCTGGGCTGCTGCTTGGTCTCTCCATGAACGGGAGAGGCACTGGAACCATTGAGAACCACCTGGCCACCTCAATGGGTCTGAGTCGGTGGGAATCAACCCCCTCCCACCCCTCTGCTTCTCCACAGCCCCCCGCCCTCCCAGTGGGACCAGGCTCAGGTTAGGTTAGTGCCCTGTGCCCGGTGCCGAGGAGGCCCCCCCAGCTCACCCCGGCGCTTCCCGCGTCCTCTTCCGACACTTCCCCTTCCTCCGGCCTAGCGGGGCCCAGCCGGGCCGGAGGTGGCAGGGAGAGGGGCACTGGGAGGGGAAGGAGGGGGTGCACGGGGGGTCCCGCCCGCCTCCCAGCTCCACCTGACGGCAGCCGGAGGCCTGGCGAGGGGGGATCCCAGTGTTAAAGCAGCAGGCGCTGTCGGATCAGCGGGGCGGTGGCCATGGGCCAGCGGGTCCCCACTGACACTGGGGCGAGGTGGGGGGACACCCGGCTGCGGAGGGAGGGCTGGGCGCAGCGGGGAGGGTTGGCTGGGGCGGAACGTTCGCGCAGGGCAGGTGTTTCCCGCCGGGGCTGGCTGCGGGGCACCCCGTCGGTTTCCGGCCGGGGCGGGGCTTAAGGTGGCACTGGAGGAAGCGGAAGTGGCCGCCGAGCAGGAATGGAGGAGCCGGAGATGCAGCTGAAGGTGAAGAAAGGTGGGAGCGGGCCTGGCGCAGCCTTGCGGGTCCGAGAGGGGGCTCCTGGGAGGCCTTGCGGGTCTAGGAGGCTTTCCGAAGGGGACTTGCGGGTCTGAGGGGGCTCGGGGGGGGAGCCTGCAGGTCTGAGAGAGGTTCCGGGGAGCCCTTGCGGGTCTGACAGAGCACTTGGGGGATCTTGCGGGCCAGAAGGTGGTCTCCGAGGTGGCCTTGTGGGCCAGACGGGGCCTCTGGAGGGTTCTTGCGGGTGTGAGGGGCCTCTGGGTGGATCTTGCGGGTGTGAGAGGCCTCCGGGGGGAATCTTGCGGGTGTGAGAGGCCTCCGGGGGGAATCTTGCGGGTGTGAGAGGGACTCATAGGGGACCTTGTGCGCCAGAGGGGGGGTTCTGAGGGGTGCTCCTGAGTGCCCTTGCAGGCCAGAGCGGCGCTCTCGGAGTGGGCCTTGTGGGTCCCAGAGAGACTCAGAGAAGGTTTTGCGGGTCCCACGTGGGCTCCAAAAGGGCCTTGTGAGCCCGAAGGGGCCTACGAGGGGGTTCTTCAGCTCAGGGGGAGGCCTGTGGTCTGCAACAGCAACTGGGCCCTGCGGGTTGTGAGGGAGAAAGGCCTTGCAGGGCAAGGGATGTGTACTGAGTCGGGGGTGATCAGCCTCTACAGCCTCAGCAGAGCCTAAACAGGCACTTTGGAGTGAGCCAGAGTCGTGATGGGGAGCTGGAGGTCATGACAGACTGGGGGAGCTGTGTCCTGACTGTGGCTGGACCCCAGCTCAGTGCTGGGGACAGTAGAAACAGTAGCCTGTTCAGCAGGGTTTTGCTTCCTACCTCTTGTTAATGGACTAATTAAAAAAACATCAGTGAGGTTTTGCTATGTGCTGGGTACAGGAGAACCTTTCAAACCCTGCTTGCTCCTTCTGTTGCTCCTTGGTTTATGTAATTCTGTGTTTTTCTTGTTGCAGTTACAGATAAATTCACAGAGAGTTTGTATGTCCTGGCCAATGAGCCCTCTGTGGCACTGTACCGGCTGCAGGAGCACGTGCGCAGGTCCCTCCCAGAGCTCGCACAACACAAGGTGAGTCCTTGTTTCCCCTCCTAGGAGCACAGAAAGGCCAGGGTTGGAAGGAACCTCGAAAATCACCCTGCACAGGCAGGGACACCTTCACTAGAGCAGGTTACTCAGGGCCCCAGCCAACCTGCCCTTCAACGCTGCTAGGGATGGGGCAGCCACAACTTCCTTGGGCAGCCTGTTTCAGCATCTCCCCACCCTCACAGCAAAGAATTGGTTCCTCGTGTCCAATCTCAATCTTTCCCCTTGTCTTCATGCTAACTCCCCTGTCAAAAGCCCTCCTCCAGCTTTCTCGTAGCTCCCTTCCTTCAGAGATTGGAAAGCTGCTCAAAGGTCACCTGGGAGCCTCCTCTTCTCCAGGCTGAACAACCCCAGCTTGCTCAGCCTGTCCTCATAATAGAGATGGTCCAGCACTCTGATCATGTAGGTTGCTCTCCTGTGGACCCCTTTCAGGAGCTCTGTCCTTCTGATGTTGGGGCTCCAGACCTGGACCAGCACCAGACAAAGGGCAAGGCCTGAAGCTGCCAGAAGAGGGCTAGGTTGGATGTTAGGAAGCCCTTCCTGACAGAAAAGGGAGTCAGAGCCTGGAATGGACTGCCCAGGGCAGTGGTGGAGTCTCCATCCATGGAGGTGTTGAAGGTCAGCCTGGCTGTGGCCTTTAGTGCTCTGGTGTGGCTGCTGGGGTGATGTTAGGGGCTGGGCTTTCTGAGCTCGGAAGGCTTTTCCAGCCTCAGTGATTGTCGTTTTGACTCATGGCCCTGCTAATGCACTGTCAGGCCCCATCTTTCACCTTCACTTTGCACCTCTGCTTCCCAAGTGAACGTGGCTCAGGACACTTGATGATTCCATTATTTGCTGAGGTGCTCCTTGCGGGTCCAGGTGTAGCAGTGCGTGTGCAGAGTGTCTCTGTGTAGCTGGTGCTGATGCAGTTGCACTGCTGACCTGCAGGAGCTGCATTTGTAATGGGATTCCTGAGCTGTCACTCGTTTTTGTTTAATCAGGGTGGTTCCAGCTTCAGGGAGTGTGGTCTCAGCTGCATCCAGCTCTGGAGCCCTCAGGACAGGAAGGACAGGGACCTGATGGAGTAGGGCCAGAGGAGGCCACGGAAGTTATCAGGGAGCTGGAGCCCCTCTGTTATGAGGACAGACTGAGGGGCTGGGGTTGTTCAGCCTGGAGAAGAGAAGGCTTTGGGAGGACCCGATAGTGACCTTCCAGTCCCTGAAGGGGGCTACAAGAAGGCTGCACAGGGGCTGTTTACAAAGTCCTGCAGTGACAGGACAAGCAGCAATCAGAGAAGGGCAGATTGAAATGGACTGTTAGGAAGTAGCTCTTTAGCAGGAAGGGGGTTGAACACTGGAACATGTAGCCCAGGGAGGGAGTTGAGGGCACATTCATGGAGATCTTCAAGGGGAGGCTGGACAAGGCTCTGGGCAACCTGATCTGGTTGAGGCTGTCCCTGCTCCCTGCAGGGGGGTTGGACTGGCTGCCCTTTGGAAATGTCTTCCAACTGAGGAGATTTTGTGACTATGAAATTGGACTGCTTGATGACTCCTACAGAGGGGGAGAGCTCACTGCTGTGGGAAGTGATGGCTGAGGGCATGGGGACTGGTACCAGCAAATCTACTGGTGCTCAGGACTGGCAGGACCAGGGCTGCGGTGTCAGAGCCAAACCAGCACGATGTTGGAATCTCAGTTGGTGTCTAAAATTCATCTGGCACCTCTGGCCAGAGCAGAGTGAGGAGCTGCAGAGAAGTTCTTGCATCTCCTGCCTCTGCACATGGAGCCTGTTCCCAGCAGCAGATGCTGTTGTGCAGAATGTTGCTGGACTCTGGGATGACAGTGGAATCTGTGGGGCTGTGAGCCCTGGGTTAGAGGAGCCTCTCCTGGAGAGAGCTGACCCAGTGCTGCAAGCACAGACTTGTTCTTTTTGTAGTCCCAGGCCCTGTGGTCTAGTGTCCTGAGGCCAGGCAAGCTTTGAGCAGCAGCACAAGGAACTCTGGCCATGATCCAGGCTCCTGCCCGACCTCCTTCCCTCACAAACAGAGGCCCTTGGGTTGTAACGAGACCCAGCAGAACAGACTGGAATGCTGGCTCCTGTGAGAATCTGCTTTAAAGAACCACTTGAGGACTGAGCTGTGTTTAATCTACTGAGCTGCACCTCTGAATTCAGCTCTGCTTTCATTGTCATCTCTGTGTGTTTGGTTTTCCCTTTCCTTGGAGCTCCAAGGGGACAGTGTGTGAAGTTTCCAGGGCTTGTTCCTGCTAGTGGAGGAACAGAGACAGCTCTGACTGCCCTCAGGACACCAGAGGCTGGAGGACAGGGGTGCTTGTAGCTGTGAAAGCAGTGGCAGAAATGAGAACTTAGGGTGTTGTGAAAAAAAATCTCTCCTGGGTTTACATGAAGGGGTAAGGGCTGGGCTCTGCAGGACCTGTGTCAGCTTAGACCTTGTTTTCTGCTCGGCTGGAGATCCAAGTGCTCAGGACCATCCAGTGGCTCCCAGCTGGTTCATGGGCTAAAACCTCTAAAATGAGGAGGAATTTTGCCAGAGTACCCCACAGAGTTGCTATGAACCAGTAGCTCTTCCAGAAACACCCCCAGTTAAGTGCTGCTTTTAAAAGCTGTGGTGTGCTTGGAGCAAGTCACGGGCTGGTGAGGGAGGGAGGCAGAATCCTAAGGTGATTCCTAGTGAAAAGCAGCCAGAACCGTGGTCTGGGCAGAGTGGGTCACTGCTCTCTGTCCAGCACCCACCTAGTGCTGCTGCTGTGTGTTCTCTTCCAGTCTGACATGCAGACCTGGGAGGAGCAGAGCCAAGGAGCCATCTACACCGTGGAGTATGCCTGCAGGTATGGGAGGCTCCACGGAGCAGGGGGGTTGTGCTAGAAGCAAAGCAGGAGCTGCCTGCACCTCTGTGTGTGAGCCAGGGGAGAGAGCCTGGCTGGGCTGGGGCATGAGGCAGAGCTCTGAGCCATCACCCTGAGTCCTGAGGACTCTGCTTTGAGTAAGCCAGCCCTGTGTGTGGTGTAGACCTGCTGCTCTCCCATGCTAAATCAACTCTCTAGCCAGCTACTGCATGGAGATAGCTAAACTGGAGGTTTAACAGTCCTCTCTGTCAGGGTTTCTTTGCAGAGAAGTCCAAGCCAGGCTTCCATTTGCCTCCTTTCTGTCTCCATCACCCCTCCTTTTCTTCCAGTGCCATAAAGAACATGACTGACAGCAGTGTCTACTTCAAGAGCATTGACAGCCTCCTCAAACACGCCATCGCCATGAAGGAGCAGCTGAACGCCGCGCAGGGCCGCAGGTAGTGGTGGGAGGGTGACAGAGCCCCTTCCTCTGAGCAGCTGTCCTGATGCAGCACAGCCCAGTGCAATAATCCCAGCAGCAGTCCCAGGAGCGTGGCTCTCGCCTCTCATTTGAAGCCACTTGCCTTCCAGTGGTCTGGCTTTGCTCACTGGGAAGCATCAAGGGTAGAGAAGACCTTCAAGATCATCAAGACCACCCGTCCACCCTACAGCCCCCCAACCACTACCCCATCTCCCCAAACACCCTGGCTGCCCAGTTGTTGAACTCCACCCTGTCCCTGGGCAGACCCTCTTCCAGGGCCTCCCCACTCTTTCTGGGAAGAAGTTTTTCCTAAGATCCAACCTGACCCTCCCTTGGCACAACCTGACCCCATTTCCTCTGCTCCTAGTGCCAGTCCCTAGGGAGAAGAGGCCAACCCCCCTTCAGGTAGCTGCAGAGAGCAGTGAGGGCTCCCCTCAGCCTCCTCTTCTCCAGCTGAGCAGCCCCAGGTCCCTCAGCCTCTCCCCACCAGCCCTGCTCTCCAGACCCCAAACCAGCCCAGTTAGAACCAGAGAATGTGTTGGGTTGGAAGTGACCCCCAAAGGGCACCCAGTCCAACCCCCCTGTACCAAGCAGGGCCATCACTTCCCAGCCCAGGTTGCTCAGTCTTGGATGGCTCCACCCTCTCTCTGGGCAGCCTGTTCCAGGGATCCCCCACCCTCAGATTCCAGAACTTTCTCCTCCTGTCCAGCCTCACTCTACCCTTTTCTGGCTTCAACCCAGGACCCCTGGTCCTGTCGTTCCCTGCCCTTGGGAACAGCCTTCCCCAGCCACCCCGCAGGGCCCTTTTGGGGGCTGGAAGGTTCCTTCAGCCTCTCCCCACCAGCCCTGCTCCCCAGACCCAAAACCAGCCCCTATGCCCTTCTCTGCCCCCTCTCCAGCCCCTCCCTGTCCTTCCTGCACTGTGGTGCCCAGACTGCCCCCAGCACTTGAGGTGCAGCCTCCCCAGGGCCCAGCACAGGAGCAGGATCAGCTCCTTGCTCCTGCTGGCCACACCAGTGCTGGTGCAGGCCAGGATACCATTGGCCGCCTTGGCCACCTGGGCTCACTGGGGGCTGCTGTTGAGCTGCTGTCAGTCACCAACGACCTTGGGTTATCAAAGAGGAACTGGAAAAGAATTTATTTCCTTGTTTAAAACAGGCTGTGTGGGTGTGGAATGGGTGAAGAGGCTTTGTGCCCAGGACATCGTGGGGGAGACGCTGCTGCTGAGGTGGAGGAGGCAGGAGGGAGGCTGCGTTTAGAGCTGTTGTGGCTCTTGAGCAGAGTCCCACAGAGAACAGTGCTGTGTGTTTGCAGCTGAACTGCAGCTACTAAAATACAGCAGAGCCACTGAGTCCAGTGTCTGGGAACTGGGTTGGAGCTGGAGGGAGGGAGAGAAACTTCCCAGATGCCCAACCCAGTGAACTCTGCAGAGCAGCTCTGCATGAGACTCCTCTGCGTGAAGGTCTCTCTCACCCAGAGCATTTATAGTGATTCTGGTGGTGCTGCAGCTGCAGCAGACAGAAGATTCCTGTCTGGACACTCACAGGGACTGGTCCCAGCTCTTCCCACAGCACACAGTGAGATTTTATTTGAGGTTCATCAGGTTCTTTCAGCTGCTGCTGTGCTGGCTGGACATGCCCATCTCTTTCTTTTCACAGTGCTGTCACCCCACAAGCCAAGAATCCTTCAGCCAGCTCCTGATTCCAGCCTGGCCATCCTCTGCTGCCTCATCCAGCCCAGCTCTACATCCTTCAACCACTGGGAGAAGTGAGAAATCACCTGCTCAATCTGTGAAGCTGCTCAGAGGCCTCTGCCTGCCTCTCCCTTCCCTGCACTCTGCACCTGAGCAGGCAGATCCTGCCTCTGGGCTCAGAACCACCATTGCAAGGAGCTTTGGGGGGAGCATTTACAGCCCTTTCTACGTCCCTTGGTGAGAAGGGGAGCAGGGGTGGATCAGCATCTGCCCTTTCCAGCTCTTTCTGCTGGCAGAGTGCTCCAGGGTGTTTTTCTCTCTACCTCTTAGCCACAGAAATAGCCAAGAAAATTCTCGCTGAGGGTATTTTGGTGCTGGCAGGGCAGCGTGGGGGCACCCTCCAGCTTTGTCTACGAGCTGCTCAACGAGAGGGTTTTTCCTGAGTCTGCCAAGGAGTGGCTGGATTTGGGTTTAGAGAGAACAATAATAAAAAGGCAAAAAAAACCCATAGCAGCAAGAATATTCTGCCTAAAAACCCTTCCCCTGTTGCTCGCCTCAGGCTAAGGGAGGGGGGGTGAATCTTGGAGCCTGCTGGCTCCTTCAGAGAGCACAGAGTGAAAACAAAGAGTCGTGGAGTTGGAACCTTTCAAGCGAGAAAACACAACAAAAAGGAGGACTTGGTGCAGCCCCTGTCAGGCTGAGCTCTGGAGGGCACTTGAAAAAGGACCCAGCTTCAGTGTTGGTGTCTCCCAGAAGCAGGAGAGAGCTGGTTTGCTGTAGGATAATGAATGTCCTGGGAGGGGAGAGGGAATCTGAGCTCTGAAACACTTAACCTGCTGCTGAACAACGAGTTGGGGAAGGACTGAGTGGGGACCAGGGTTGTGGGCAACCAGTGGTCAGGGACAGAGCAAGTTGAGCCTGCCTGTGCTTCATCAGCCTTCAGTGCCAATGCAAACCCCTTCCCAGAGCTCATGATCACTGTTCTGGGGGCACCCAGGAATCCCCAGATGGGTCCTTCCGCTGCTCAGCAAATCCAGGGCACTGGTGCTGCTCTGGCACAGCCCCTTCCCAGCAAAGAGCTGCTGAGTGGCTCTGCTCAGAGGGTGCCTGTGCTGGTGCCCCAGCAACAAGCTCTTCACCCACCCCAAACCCACCTCCTGCAGCCCCTCTGGTTCCATCTTTGCTCCTTCTTCAGTTTCTCAACACCTGAATGAACCATCACTGGGCAGTGCCAGCTCCTGGGGATAGAGGAGGAAGGAATGAGGCAGAGGAAGGGCAGGGAGATGACAACCAGCAGGAGAAAGCGGCCGGGAGCTGCTAAAAGAGGAGGCTGATCAGCTTGTGGTCAAGGTCCACCTGCTTCTCACCCACGTTTCACTCTGCTGCAGCCACGGGGTGCTGCCTGCGGGTTCCTGCCAGCACGGAGCTTGTTTGTTTGTGGTGTGGTGAGTGCCAGCAGCCTTGCAGGAGGTGCTGGGGGCGCAGGGCAGGAGGCCAAAGGCTCCTGGCTTGGAGTGGAGGTGGCATCTCCTCAGAAACAGCAGCCAAGAGCATCAGGCGGTGGCTGCACAGACCCCTCTAGGCAGGAGGACGCGAGTGGAAAAGCAGCTGCCCCCCAGCTCCGGGGTGCTGTGACCTATTTAAGCTCTAAACAGAGATGCAAATCTCAGCCCTGGTGCTTGCAGCTCCCCCGAGGACGAGATGGGAGGCGAGAAAGTCCCACTTCCCTCACACCAGAGTCGAGTCCTTGCCCGAAGCCCCGGGCTTGCGGGACAGCACGTTCCTCATCTCCTGCGCGACGCCGTTCCAGGGCTTTCCCTGCGCCGGCAGCAGCCCGGACTCCGCTGACAGCGTCCTGTGTGTCCGGGGCAGGTTGTAGCCCTCCTTCTCAGCTCGAAGCCCAGGGCTACCCGACGACGTCAGGTTGCTGCTGGCTGGAGAGCCCAGCTCGGTTTTGTGCTCCAGGAAAGGAGGGAAGGAGAACTCCCGGTGGATCTCCGGCCGGGGCCGGGGTGCAGCCGCGCTCCGGTTGTTGAGGTCGCTGGTGGAGGCTTCGCCGTGCTGGGCAGAGTCGTTCTCGTACAGGGTGTGAGAGAGCTCGGGGCAGCTGTGGCGGGAAGCCTGGGCGGCCCGAAGCAGGGCGTGCGTCACCGTGATCAGCAGCACGATGATGCCGGACGAGAGGATGCAGGCGCTGGCGATTCCAGCCTCCAGGTCAAAGAGCAGCAGCATGTAGATGGCGAGAGCTGCCGGGAGAGAGGGTGGGGATCGTCTTGAGGAACCACAAGGACTCAAGGAAAGGCTCTGTGAGGGGCTTGCTGCTGAGAACGGAAAGTTCTCGCTACAGGAATGAGCTGGCAGAGCCATTTGCAAGCCGAAGGTGAAGTGGAAACAGCAGGGCGTGTGGACGGGGCTGTACTGGTGGGAAATGGGCACTTGCCTGTGAGGTAGACGGAGACCCCGCAGCAGAACAAGCCGATGGCAGTGTGACGGACCGTCCGGCTGTCCAGGAGGAACCAGTCTGCCCTGCAAAGCAAGGGAGAGGAGTCCAGGTCTGGGCAGGCTTCTAGTAGAGGGCAAACGCCCTGAGCTCTGCTGAGGGACCCCCCAGTTGCAGGGTTTGCATCTGCACTCACGTGGGATCTCAGGCTTTGCCTGCCTGGCTCCCAAACCTGAAGGGGGGCAGGAGCTGGGGAGAGGGTGGTGGGTGATTTGCCCTCATTCAGCAAATCCTGCAGGACCAGCAGGGATCAGAACTGAGCTGAATCCATCTCGAGGCCTCCCCTCGAGTACTGGGGGCAGTGCTGGGCTCCTCACTTCAAGAAAGATGGAGGGGCTGGAGCAAGTCCAGAGGAGCAATGAGGCTGGGGAAGGGACTGGAGGGAAAGGCTGATGGGGAGAGGCTGAGGGAGCTGGGGGTGTTCAGTCTGGAGAAGAGGAGACTCAGGGGGGACCTTCTCCCTCTCTCCAACTCCCTGAAGGGAGGTTGCAGTCAGATGGGGGTCAGGCTCTTCTCCCAGGCAACCAGCACCAGGATGAGAGGGCAGGGCCTGAAGCTGCCCGGGGAGGGTTAGGTTGGATGTTAGGAAGCCCCTCCTCATGGAAAGGGGGATCAGAGCCTGGACTGGACTGCCCAGGGCAGTGGTGGAGTCCCCATCCCTGGAGGTGTTGAAGGCAATCCTGGCTGTGGCCCTTAGTGCCCTGGTGTGGCCACTGGGGTGATGTTAGGTGCTGGTCTGGTCTGGCTGCGCTCAGAGGGCTTCTCCAGCCTCAATCACTCTGGGGTTCTGTGACTCCCCTTCAGCGCAGAGTGCAGGAGTCGTGTGTTAAGGTGGGGCAGGTTCTCTCCCTCCCTCGGGACTGGATGTCTGTGCTCAGCTCACATTGCAAAGCCCTTTGTCTGGAGGGGGCTTAGCTCTTGAATTGTGTTTGAAACAAGTGAAAAGACCAGCTCCTTTCCAGCAGGGCTTTTGTTTCCCACCCAGGACCGAGCTCTGAGCCCTCTGCCCTCTCCGCTGAGCCCCCGCAGCTCTGTGGGGCATCTCCAGAGCCCGATTGCCCTGGCAAAACCCAATCCTCACTGGGCTGTGGAGGCTGCTCTGCCAGAGACTGTCTCTGCTAATTGGGAGAGAAGGATGTGGTTGCTTAGGGTGGCCGGGGGACGGATGCCAGCGACTCTGGGGGTTGGAAGTGAACCCTCTGAGAGGTGCTGGTGGGACTGTGATGATGCTGGAAAGCCACAAACAGCCCCCTTGGAACAACTGGAGGTGCAGGAGGCCTCACTGGTCCCTTTGGCTACCTTCACCAGTCCCCAGGAAACATTCCCTGGCATGGAAGGACCAGCTGAAGGAGCAGCAGCACAACCCTCCTCCTGGCACAAACAGCCCTTGGGTTGCTCCTCTTTCACCCCATGGAGTGAATTCAGCAGCCAAGGATGAGGCTGTGCCCTGGCCAGCCTCCCCCCAGCATGGCCAGTCTCCTCGCCTTTTCCTCAGTTGGTTGTAGCCCCTTGGTTGCTGCTGCCTACACAGGGGCCGTTAACAGCCCCTGGACCCTGTTAACAGACCCAGGACCTGCTGGCAGACCCAGGACCCCGTTAACAGACTCTGAACTCATTAATAGATCCTGGACCCACTGATAGACCCTGGACCCTATAAAAAAACCCTGTTAGCAGCCCCTGAACCCTTTAATAGACCCTGGACCCGCTAGCAGACCCAGAACTGCTAACAGATCCTGAACTCGTTAATAGAGCCTGGACCCACTAATAAACCCAGGACCCGTTAGCAGCCCCTGGACCCGTTAATAGAGCCCGGACCCACTAATAAACCCAGGACCTGTTAGCAGCCCCTGGACCTGTGAATAGAGCCCGGACCCACTAATAAACCCAGGACCCGTTAGCAGCCCCTGGACCCGTTAATAGAGCCCGGACCCAGTCCCGCTGCCGGCAGGGAAGAGCAGCCCCTTTGTTTCACTAATTACCTGAGTCGGGCGGGGGATTAGCGGGGAGGAGAAGGACTTTGTGTGGAGCTGGCGGGGACCGCTGAGCAGCAGAGCCCTAATGCACTGTGACAGCCCAACGTGGGAAAGGGCCCTGGGACGTGAGCGGGTCCCCTAATGAAACGGGCGCCCAGTGGGGCCAGGCCAGCTCAGCCTTGAGGAGATGACAGCATCCTGTGTTGAGGGGGAGAGGGGCTGCCTGCAGACCGGGTTCTCTGTGCCCCGAGAACCTGCCCTTTCCCTCTCAAACACTGGCAGAACCTTCTGGGGAAACTGAGGCACAGCCACACTCAGAGATCCCAGGGCACGGAGGTGCCAACCCAACACCACCTATGACCCCAGCAAACCCCAGAGCAGCTTCTCACTTGCCCAGGATGCTGGAGCAGAGCACAGACACCTTATTGAACATCAGACTGCTTGGGCTGAACTTCTCTGCTGGGTCCTGAAAGCCCTTGAGCTGTGGTCGTTGGGGCACGGGCTGACCCAGGGCTGGCACCTCCCACCCCTCCACCCGTGACTTGGCATCTGGCTGCCTCATTACTGCTTCTCATTGCCATTTAGGATTGTCAGAGCCCAACCCCACAGCTCCAAACCTGAGTCGACCAGCACATTTACAGCTCATGGGGAATGTTTTCTGCTGCGATGGTTTTCCAGCAGGAGCTGAGCTCCCGCCAACAGCAGAGTTCGCTGCGGGAGCCTCGTGTTTTGCAGGAATATTTCACCCTCCTTCGTTAGCGCTTGGACGATGCCGCGGGGAGGCTCTCACTGGCCTCTCTCCAGCCATCTTGCTCTGGGTTCATCCAATTAGGGACTAAAGTAGCTGTGGAAGTGTTATCATTCCTGTCCTTTCCTTGAGTTTTGCTGAAATCCAAATGATCCCACGCTGGCTCTGTGGGGATCATCCTGCTGAGCTGCACGGCAGGAGCCCCCTCCTCGCCTCAGACCACCAAGATGCTTTTAAATCTGGTGCTTCACGCGTTTTTTTACTGGTGCTGGGGCAGAGGAGCCTCAACCCTACAGCCAGGTGTCTGCAGAGGGAGGGGGAACTGCCCTGGAAGTGAAGGTGCTGGTGCTAATTAAGTCAACACATGTCACTGGTTAATGATCCCAGACCCTGGGTCGTTCTGGTGCTGCCCCAGTGGTTTGTGCAGTCACCCCAGGAGTGACCCAAGAGCTCTCCCACTGCAAAGGAACAAATCTGCCGTGCTCCTGGGCACCACAGCCAGGCCTGCATGACCCCACAACCAAACAGGTCTTGGAGTCTGGGGCAACCATCCTAATAAGCTCAGAGAGACCCTAAAGCCTGTGCTGGGATCACAGAAGGGTGTTTATGAGGGAAATTAAAGGGTTTATTAGTGCAGCCCTGACCTTGCTCCTGTTATTAGTGCAGCCCTGACCTTGCTCCTGGTCAATACAGCCACTACACACAGCTACACCCCAAATCAGGGGGCACAGGGGGGTCATCGGCCAGGGCTAACCAGCTTTGGGGTTCTCTTCCCCATGATTGAGGCAAAAGCTGGGTCTTGGGGTGCAGGAGAGGACAGCAAAGCTGTACATGACCCCACACTGCAGGGACAATCACCCTGCACCGCTCATTCACCCCGCCCCAGCCTTTCTGCACCCCTCCAGAACCCCCCACACCCCTGCAGACCTCCCTCCCACCCTCCTGCTGCCCAGACCCCCCTGATCCTCATCTCGGAAGCCCAGAGAACCCGGTGCCCCCGGCATTCCCCTGCAGCCCAAAGTCCCGGTGCCCCCGCGGCTCTCACCGGTCGGGCCCGGACTGGCCCCGGCACAGCTCGGTGCTGAAGTAGCCGTGGAGGAGGCAGAGCAGGAGGCAGCTCACGTTGAGCACCAGGCAGAGGGCAGCCAGCACCGCCGACACCGGCAGCAGCACAGCGGCCGCGGGCTCCGGTAAAGCCCCGGCAGCGGCACCGGGGCCGGGACCAGCCCGCCCCGACGGCAACTGGAAGATGAGGCTGGAAGCCAACAGGGCCATGGCCGCCGCCAGAGTCCCGAAGAGCAGCAGCACCGTCAGGGCTCGCTGCCGGTAGGCGGCCGGCATGGTGGTGTGAGCGGCACCGGGAACCGACGGCCAGACCGGGACAACGGAGAGCACCGGCAAACGGAGAGGGAGGCGGTGGGTACCGGGCCACCAGCGTTTCCTCGCCAAAGCTGAGTGAGATCCGTCCCCAATGATCCGGGAATGGGCAACCGGGAACCGGCAGCGGGCCGGGAGCTGCGGCCCCTTCGGGTGGTCGGAGCGAGGCGACCGCCGCTGCCCGAACGGGGCGGGCCCTGGGAGGGCCGAGAGGGTTTGGGGAGGGACGAGAGGGTCTGGGGAAGGGCCGGTCCTGCCTCTCGGGCCGGCCTCTCGCCGCGGGGGCTCCTCGGAGCAGAGACCCCCCCCACGCTCCGCCCAGAGCCCCGCGCCCCGACGGGGCCCCGGGAGCCTCCTCAGGTCGGGGGAAGGAGGGGGTTTGGGGCGTCTGGAGGTAGCAGAACCGGGGGTTCTGGGCTCGGATGGAAGGACGGAGGACCGGGCGAGTGACGGGACACAGGGGTGATGTCCCTGCCCCAAGCGGTGCCTCCTGCCCCTCCCCTCGGTTCTCCTCATTCCCAGGGCCAGCCGGAGTTTTCCTGCTGCTGGGAATCATCCTCAGCAACGTAACCCTGGTCTGGGGGTGAGGGTGGTGGGGAGGAGGCCCCGGGGTGGCCTCATCCTGCCCCCCCCCCCCAAGAAGGGGCATGTTCAGCCCCCACCTCCATGGGAGAACCTTGGCTGGGGGGGTGGGGGGGAGCCCCAAAACGTTCCCAGTCCCACAAGGCTGAGAAAGGTCCTGCAAGACGCTGCCGTCACCCACCGGCCCTTGGGGCCGGCACCAGTTTCCTGCATCTTAAAAATATCCTGGGAAGCCAAAGTGCCCTTTCCCCTGGGATCTGCCCCGGCAGCGGGTCCCAGCCTTGGGAACTGGGGAAGATTAGTTCAGGAAATCCTCCCTGTGGATCACCTGTTACCTTGGGAAAGACCGAGTGGCTGGGGAAACTGAGGCAGAGGTTCCCTACTCAACCCCAAGGAAGATCCAAGGGGAGAAGAGCTGTTGGGATCCGGCCTTTCCGGGTACCCAGCCAGCACCAGGCCAGCAGACTGGGAGTGCCACTGGCTCCTCCAGCCCGGTGTCATCAGCGGCTGGGCCGGTGCCCGAGCCCGGCTGTGGGATCGGAACGGGGTGACCTTTCCGTCTGGCACAGGAGAGCTGCCGGCCTTCCCGTCCCGCGTGGGTGGTTCCCGTTGGCACTCTGCTCTCCGGCCGGAGCCGCGTGGGATGGGGGCTATTTTGAAAGCTGCTGTGTTGGCCTTGGCAGGCAGTGAGGGTTTGGCTCCTGGCTCCTTTCCAGCCCAGCTGGGGTGGGGTATCACTTCCCCCACCCGGGGCCCTGGTGCTGGTGCTTGGCACAATGTTCCCAAACTAGCTCCTCGTGATGGTGTCTCTGGTCGTTCCCCATGGCCAGGAGGGTGATGGGGCTGCATCACTTGGGGTGCAGAGGACCGTGAGGCAACCAGCAGCTCGGGCTCCCCCAAATCCCTGGAATTTGGGGTTGGAAGAGCCTCAAGAAGGAGCTGAAAGATTTCAAGCTGCCACCCTGGAGCTTGTGAGGAGCAGAGGGACAGAGCCCCACCTGGGCACCCCCTAACCCAGGGGATCTGGGCAGCTTCTGCACCCAAAGAGGGGGTTTGGCTGCTGTGGCTGGAAGCAGCTCTTAGCCAGAGAGAGTCCCTGGGCAGCCCAAGGTGAAGGTTGGGGGACAGGAGAGAGGGGCCACCCTACATGACCCCAAACCCCATACTGGGGCACGATGGGGTATCTGAATTCATCACCTCAGGCTCTGACACTGCCAAGATGCTGCTCTGCTGATGCTCTTGCACTTCTGCTCTCCTTCGACTGCAGGATCAATTACGGTTATGAACAGGGCTAATTAACAGTCTGCTAATTGCTCTCTGCAGCCCTCCATAAATCAAGAGCTTTAACAGCAGCTCTTAAGGAAGAGGTCGTGTCCTTTCTGTCAGCTCAGTCTGCACCAAGAGCCTCATCCAGTGAGTCCCCATCTCTCCCAACCCACTGGGACTGCGACTAGACTGGGGTAGAAGGGTGTGGCCCCCATCCTGGGGCTGCTGTGGGAGCTGATTCCCAGTGACACCTCAATAACCCCCTTTCCACCTGCTGCCTGGGTTCTGCTCACGTAATGGGATCTGGGGAATTGCATCAGTTCCCCCTCACTGCTGTAAACACAGGATCTCCCCCTGGGAACCCAGCACCAAGCAGCTCCTGGACAGCCCTTCACCTCCCCATCACGGCTGGAGGGACTGGGACCCCTGGCACAACCACCCCAGCAGGTAGCACCTACCCACCCACCCTCCCAGGGGATGCAGAGCAGGTCAGGGGCTCTGGAGAGCAAGGGAAGAGTGAGGGGTCACAGTCAGCCCTGCAGCTTCACTGTGGCTTTGTGCCCCACAGGCCAGGGGTCACCCAAGGACAGGAGATGAGGAGGATGGGAACTGGGAATTGTCTTCACCAGAGCTGATTTTGGGGTCAGGTTTGGACCCAGACACAGAGTCAGGGCAGATCAGCATCCCCCGAGTGTGGGATCTGCTTCCCCTACAGGGACCAGCACCCTCCCAGCTGACTCCCAGCTTCGCTACTTCCCAGTCAGACCCAGTGTGTCCATGAGACGGAGCAGCATCCGTCTCCCTTCACTCCAGTTCCGCTCCAGATCAGCCTCACGGGCTCTGAGCAGCAGGATCCAGCACCACCTGCACCCTCTGCTCCTTGCCCGAGGTGCCCCAGTGCAGAGCAGGTATCTGCTGCCTTCCCCAGCCAGGAACCTGCTGCACTGGACTGTCCCCAGTGCCACCTGCTCTGTGCTGGGTGGGGATCACTGGCTTTGGGGCAGGNCAGAGTCCCCCAAATCCCTCCATCCCACCCTCAGTCTCCCCAGTTCCTCCAGCCCCATCCCTTCACCTCACTCCGCCCCAATTCCCGCCAGGGGCGGGGTTATGTAAATAATCCCAACGGAACACACCAATCACCACCTAGTCCGGTATCATTAAGCAAATTAGTCTGTCGGTATGGGCGGTGCTATGCAAATGAGCTCAGGCTGGCGGCGGGCAGCTGCTCCGGGGACTGGAACCGGGACCGGGACCGGCACCGGGACTGACTGGGACCGACACCGGGACTGGCATCGGCACCGGCACCGGCTGCAGCACCGGACCCCCGAGCCCACGGGGAGCTGCGGAGGAGCAGGAACCCCCAGTGTCCAGGTGCGTGTCCCGCGGTGGGGAGGGGGATCCCCGAGGGCGCGGCCACGCTCCGGTATCCCCGGTACCTCGGAGGGGGGTGGGGAGACACTGTTTGCTCCACCATCCCCCCCAACGCCAGGGCTCAGCCCTTCCACCCTCCACGGGGCTTCTCTGCAACCACACACCTCGAGCTGCCCACCCACCTGCCCGCCCCGTCGGGGCTCCCGAGTAGAGGGGGGACAGCAGAGTCGCTCTTGGGGAGGGTCCGGCGGGGCTGAAGCGGTGCCCCCCGGGCTGGAGCAGCGTCTCCCGCCCCGCCGTCTAGGGATGCCGGGCTATAAAAAGCCTGTGGTTTGCACAGCGCTCGGGGCAGTTTATTTTTACTCGAGTCTGTGCAGGGAGGAACGCCCGGCTTTAACCCAAAACTGCAGCCCTGGCTGGCAACTGCCCTGTCCCGCTGCCACCTCCCTGCCAGCCCCACTGCCACGGGCGCTTCGGATGCTGGGACTGAGCCCTGGCGGTGAGGGGACGCTGAGGCTCGATGGGGTTTGATGGAGCAGTGGGACCACTGCGATGCCAAAGGCAGGGCCTGGCATCACTGTCACTTCACTGGTGTGTCGTGGTGTCACTGGGTACAACTAGTTCCTTCCTGCTAGGAGAGGCGTTGACAGTGTGAGACATCCTAACCCTAATCCTAAAACTAACCCTAACACTAAACCTAAACCTAATCCTAAAACTAACTCTAACCCTAACATTAAACCTAAGCCTAATCCTAAAACTAACTCTAACCCTAACACTAAACCTAAGCCTAATCCTAAAACTAACTCTAA
>VXBP01002283.1:1008-13654 GCA_013400115.1 Rhinopomastus cyanomelas | reverse complement strand
GGGCTCCTTTAGAGCTGAAAATCAAGGTTGGGGTTTTGAGCTGAAGAGTTTGGGGGTTTTTGCTGAGCTCTCAGTGATCCTGGGGACGGGGGACAGGCAGCCCCCAACCCTGTGGCTGAGGGGGGTTGGCAGTGCCGGAGGGATCCCCCTGAAAGCAAAACGGGGCAGGAGTCTGAGGATCTGAGAACTCAGAGCCTGATCCCACACCTGCACCCAAGGCCACTCCATCCCCTGGTGACGACAGAGAACCCCCCCAGGACCCCCCCTAAAATCACCCCCATCCCAGCTCCTCAGATTCCCACAGAGTCCCCCAAATCCCTCCATCCCACCCTCAGTCTCCCCAGTTCCTCCAGCCCCATCCCTTCACCTCACTCCGCCCCAATTCCCGCCAGGGGCGGGGTTATGTAAATAATCCCAACGGAACACACCAATCACCACCTAGTCCGGTATCATTAAGCAAATTAGTCTGTCGGTATGGGCGGTGCTATGCAAATGAGCTCAGGCTGGCGGCGGGCAGCTGCTCCGGGGACTGGAACCGGGACCGGGACCGGCACCGGGACTGACTGGGACCGACACCGGGACTGGCATCGGCACCGGCACCGGCTGCAGCACCGGACCCCCGAGCCCACGGGGAGCTGCGGAGGAGCAGGAACCCCCAGTGTCCAGGTGCGTGTCCCGCGGTGGGGAGGGGGATCCCCGAGGGCGCGGCCACGCTCCGGTATCCCCGGTACCTCGGAGGGGGGTGGGGAGACACTGTTTGCTCCACCATCCCCCCCAACGCCAGGGCTCAGCCCTTCCACCCTCCACGGGGCTTCTCTGCAACCACACACCTCGAGCTGCCCACCCACCTGCCCGCCCCGTCGGGGCTCCCGAGTAGAGGGGGGACAGCAGAGTCGCTCTTGGGGAGGGTCCGGCGGGGCTGAAGCGGTGCCCCCCGGGCTGGAGCAGCGTCTCCCGCCCCGCCGTCTAGGGATGCCGGGCTATAAAAAGCCTGTGGTTTGCACAGCGCTCGGGGCAGTTTATTTTTACTCGAGTCTGTGCAGGGAGGAACGCCCGGCTTTAACCCAAAACTGCAGCCCTGGCTGGCAACTGCCCTGTCCCGCTGCCACCTCCCTGCCAGCCCCACTGCCACGGGCGCTTCGGATGCTGGGACTGAGCCCTGGCGGTGAGGGGACGCTGAGGCTCGATGGGGTTTGATGGAGCAGTGGGACCACTGCGATGCCAAAGGCAGGGCCTGGCATCACTGTCACTTCACTGGTGTGTCGTGGTGTCACTGGGTACAACTAGTTCCTTCCTGCTAGGAGAGGCGTTGACAGTGTGAGACATCCTAACCCTAATCCTAAAACTAACCCTAACACTAAACCTAAACCTAATCCTAAAACTAACTCTAACCCTAACATTAAACCTAAGCCTAATCCTAAAACTAACTCTAACCCTAACACTAAACCTAAGCCTAATCCTAAAACTAACTCTAACCCTAACACTAAACCTAAGCCTAATCCTAAAACTAACTGTAACCCTAACCCTAAACCTAAGCCTAATCCTAAAACTAACTGTAACCCTAACCCTAAACCTAACCCTAACACTAAACCTAAGCCTAATCCTAAAACTAACACTAAACCTAAACCTAATCCTAAAACTAACCCTAAACCTAACACTAAACCGAACCCTAATCTGAAACCTAACCCTAACCCTAAAACTAAATGTAACCCTAACCCTAAGCCTAACTCTAACCCTAATTCTAACCCTAACCCTAACCCAGTGCTTGTGAACATCCATCTGTCCGTCCATCCGTCCATTCGTCCATCCCCATGGACGTGGATCCCAGGGGTGGGTCCTATCCTGGATCCTCCTGCCTGCTGCAAATCCCCTACCAGGGGGTCCCCAACCCCCGGGGATTCTCTCTTAATGAGAGAAAGTTTAAGTTGCCCAGAGCTGCCAGGGTTTTGTAGGTGAGGAACGAAGATGGCAACTGGGACGGATGAAGGGAGGGAGGACCTGGACCAGTGATGTGATGGACTGTACCCCCCCTGCTCTACACACCCCTCCTTGGGGTAGTGGGGCCCCGTTGGGACTGGAGTGTGGGCGACCCATCCGGAGAACCGGATCCTGGCCCTGATCCCAGTCTCTGGTTGCCAGCTGGACACGTGGCTGATGTGCGGAGAGACCTGTGTGGCTCGGTGGGACAGGAGGATTCGGGATGTGGACGCAGGCTCCAGGTGTGGTTTAGGACAGACAGGGGGTCCCCCTCATCTCTGAACCCAGGGCACTGAGAAAACCCTGAGGAGGAGAGTCGCTGCTGCAGCCATGCGAAGGAAAGGGCTAAAGAGAGGGTGGGGATTCCCACTGACACCCAGTGAGAGGACTGGAGAGCCTGGGATTCTGCACTGCCATGGGGTTGCCTGGAAGGGTGCAGTGGGAATTAGTGTGCCTAAGACTTTAGGATTTCTCCCCTCTTCACAAGAACCACATCAGGATCACCGGGAGCAAACCTGCTCTGGAAGCCACAGAGCCCCAACCCCACGGGGATGGGCTCCGGCCAACCCCAGCAACTGCTGGCTGCCCCCAGTAAACCCTGGAACCACAAATGAGCATCATTTCCCATATTAATGCCCAGTTCTGTGGGAACAGTTTGTTTCTTCCCTTGGCTGGTGGCAGTGGTGGTGCCAACGTGGAGCCAAAGGGGTGATCTGAGCTCCAGAGGGGTCCATGTGTCCGTCCATCTTCCCAAGGGGGAGAGCTGCCTCATGTTTGGGGCCATTTCACTCCTTCTCCCTTCCACACAGTCATTTTGGAACTGAAAGCCCTTCACCCATCGCTGCTCTTCACCCCGTGGCTCTGAGCCGTGGCAGTGCCGGGCACCGGTGGGACTTTCGGTCTGTGTCAGCCGCAGCGGGATGGAGCCGAGACCGGATGGCAGCTGGGTCCCACTTCCCCCAAGCCCAGCCAGAGCCTGGATTTGGGTCTGGAGGGGCGCAGGGTGATGGCACAGCTGGGTCCTGTGCTGGGACAAGGGTTGGATGGGTTGTAGTTGCCCCTGGAGGATGGCCCTGGGCACTGGGATGCTGCCTGTGGGCTGGGAAAAGATGTTTAGTGGATGCAGCCCCCTTACCCCTGGCACCCTGATGTGCCCAGCTGTGCCCAAGCCCCTGTAGCACCCCATCCCCTTCAGACTCTCCTTTCCCCTGCTTCCCAGCCAGCTCCTCCTGCCTCCCACACTCGCCTTCCCGCGCTGCCAGCACCGTGCTGGTTTATACTGGTTAGTTGTTTGAACAGCCTATAAAAAGCAGGGGGGGCTGTCAACCCCCTGCACAACCCTGGGTCAGCTTTGACTTTTCCCTGGGCCCGCCTCGGGATGCTGCAGCTCCATGAGGTCCCAGCGCTGCTGATCCCGGGGGACTGCTGAGGGCTGGGGCCAGCATTCCCAGCTGGGAACCAGGCAGGACCAGCCCCAGGGATGGATGTGGCCCCCCGTGGTCCCAGCACCTCGTGCCTCTCCGTGATGGGGGTCCTTCATGCTCCATTTCAAGGGATGCAGCAACTGGCCCAAGGGGGGTTTCTCCTCTCCTGGCTCAGAACTTCCCCTCCTGGCCGAGCTCTCTGCTTCTCCCTTGGAGCTGGGCTGGAAATTCTCCCTCTTTAATCACTTCTCTCCAGTCAGACCCTTGTGGGAATCTTGTGAGTGCCAACAGCAGGTACTTACAGGCCACCCTCTGCCCCACCCAGTCATTGCTACCCAAGCTCTCCCAGCTTTCAGACTCCCAACAAACACCCCATAATTGGCTGAAAAGGGCTGTTCCCCCCCAGTTTCTGCATCAATGCAGCTTTGTCCTACAGAGATGGGAGAAGATGAGATACTGAGGACCTCAGAGATGGTGACCTGAGGGTCCCTAGGTTCCCCACTCCCCCAACCATGCTTTAGGTGGATTGGCCATCTCTGTCACATCAGGATGCTGGGGACAAGGGGGCTGCATCTGGCATCACCCAGGGATGCAGCAGGACCAAAGGCAGCACCAGAACCCCCCCAGTACTGCTCAGAGCAACCTCCCACAAACAACCCCATCGCTCTCGGTGGGGTTCGTTAGGTCTCAGGGCACTAATGAGATGCTCACAGGAAGTTTCCACCCCCCAGCTCGATGCAAATGACCCTTCAAGATGTGGAGGGTTAATTATAACCCCGGGCACTGAGTGCTGACAGGAGGGCACAGGGTGGGTGGCTGTGCTGGGTGCAAAGGGGCAGAGCCCAGGCTAATGGTTTCCCCCCTCTGTGCTCAGCACTGGGGAGGCTGCACCTTGAGTACTGGGTCCAGTTTGGGCCACCTCAGTGCAAGGGAGACATCGAGGGGCTGGAGCAGGTGCAGAAGAGGGCAGCAAAGCTGGTGCAGGGCCTGGAGGATCCATCTGATGGGGAGAGATGGAGAGAGTTGGGGCTGTTTAGTCTGAGGAAGAGGAGGCTGAGGGGAGACCTCATTGCTCCCTAGAACCATCTGAAAGGACATTGTAGAGCTGTTGGTGCTGGGCTCCTCTCACAGGTCATTAGCGACAGAAGCAGAGGGAAGGGCTTCCAGCTCCAAGAAGAGAGGGTCAGACTGGCCACCAGGAAGATGTTCTTCCTGGAGAGAGTGGTCAAGGCACTGGGATGGGCTGCCCAGGGTGGTGGCTGAGTCCCCATCCCTGAATGTGTCTACAAGTCGCTTAGATGTGATGTCAGGGGATCGGTCTGGTTTAGGGGTGACCGTGTAGAGTGGGGTTGATGGTTGGACTCGGTGACCCCGAGGGTCTTTGCCAACCTGAATGATCCTGTGATAATCACAGGAAGAGGGGGTGTCACAGGCTGCTGCCCCATCCCAATCCATCTCAGAAGGTTTAAAGCAATAGAGCTGATGACAATTAAGCCACAAACTCCTTAGGGGTTTGCCTGCAGCATCTTCTTCCCCTCTAAAACATTTTTATTTCCTCTAAAACACATTTTCACCCCTAAAACACATTTTTCCCTAACAGATTTTTATTTCCTCTGGAAGACTTTTTTTCCCTCTAAAAGACTTTTTCCCTCTAAAAAGGTTTTTTTTCCTTCTAAAAGAGTTTTTCCCTCTAAAATATTTAGATTCCCCTAAAGGACTTTTTCCCTTAAAAGAGTTTTTTTCCTCCAAAAGATTTCATTTCATCTCAAAGACTTTTTTCCCCTGAAAGATTTTTCTTTCCTCTAGAAGACTTCTTTTTCCTCTAAAAGATTGTTTTCTTCCCTAAAAGGCTTTTCCCCCTCTGAAGGGATTTTTATTTCCTTTACAACATTTTATCCTCTGAAAGGTTTCTATTTCCCCTCTAACAATTTTTTTCCCTAAAAGACTTTTCTCCTTTTTTATCTCTAAAAGACTTTTTCCCTCTGAAGGATTTTTTTTCCCCTAAAAGGTTTAGGTTCCTCTCAAATATATTTTTTCCCTTCAAAAGACTGTTTCCCTCTATATTTTTCCCTTAAAAGACTTTTTTCCCCTTAAAAGACTTTTCCCCCCTCTAAAAGATTTTCCCCTCTAAAGGATTTTTTCCCCTCTAAAAGATTTTTATTTCTTCTAAAAGACATTTTTTCCTTTTAAAGGATTTTTTCCCCTAAAAGACTATTTCCCCTAAAAGATTTTTATTTCCTCTCAAAGAATCTTTTTCCCTCTAAAGGGACTTTTCCCTCTAAAGGGATTTTTCCCTCTAAAAGATTTTTTCCCCTCAAAGATTTTTATCTCCTTTAAAAGATTCTTTTTCCCCAAAAAAAGTTCTTTTTTCCCCTAAAAGACTTTATTTCCCTTTAAAGGATTTTTTCCCTCTAACGGATTTTTTCCCCTCAAAGATTTTTATTTCCTTTAGAAGATTCTTTTTCCCCCTAAAAGACTTTATTTCCCTTTAAAGGCTTTTTTTCCCTCTAAAGGATTTTTTCCCTCTAAAGGATTTTTCCCTCTGAAGGATTTTCCCCCCTAAAGGATTTCCCCCTCTAAAAGACTTTCTTCCCCTCTAGCAGATTCCGATTCCTCTCAAAACCAGTCCCCTGGTCATGGGAATTCCTGGTGGCCCAAGAGCCTGGCACGAGGCGGGCAGCACTGCCAGGGGCTGTTCTCCTCCCTTCTCTGGGTTTCTAGAACAGGGGTCCAGCAGGATGGTTCCTACAGGATCAGGAGCTGCTGAGGGGATGCATTTTGTAGGTGACACTTTGCCAACAAGTCCCTGAGATATGAAACCTCAAGGTGTTGCCACTGCTTCAGGGGAGTTTGTAGGGTCCCATGGCAGAGGGCAGACCTCCCGCCAGATGTAGGGTCTCTCCCGTTCCATCTCTCCAGTGGGAGGTGGTGGGGTTTTACTAGGACTGGCAGGTCAACCCCGCTCCCCCTCCTGCTCGGAGGTCTCTGGCCACGAGCCCTTGCAAGATGGTTCCTGCCCTGGGATGGAGCCCACGTGCTCCCAGTCTGCCCCAGTGCTTGGCCCCTGTCTGCTCCAGGGCAGGGGATAAGGAGCAGTGGCCACTCGTGGAGTTTCTGCATCTGCCTGTCTAACCAAGAAGGTCTCTGGGGGTCCTGGGATGGTCTCTGGGTGTCCCTGGGATGGTCTCTGGGTGTCCCTGGCCATGAAGGACCTCTCTGGGCCATGGAGGGAGAGATACTTAACACCTTCTACCTCACTGCTGGAGAGCATCTGCCATCTCTGCCCCACTCCCCCAGATCCACTCCCCCACATCCATCCCTCCTCCACTCCCCCACATCCACACCTCCCCACTCCCCCAGATCCACTCCTCCTCCACTGCCCCAGATCCATCCCTGCTCCAAGGACACCCCAACCCCCACCATGCCCACCCTGCAGCCCCTGGCTCCCAGCGGGGTTGCAGGTGGCCGGGGCTGTTGTGTCCCCCTGTGGGTCCCTGGTGGCCACGGTGGCTGAGGGGCCAAGTGAAGCCCCAGGAGGAGCTGCAATGAGCTGTGTGGGGAGGTGGCTGATGAAACCACCTCGCGTGTTGCACAAGGCCTCCGACGCTTTCCCCGGCCATGGTGGGTCCCCAGCTCCCCTGGCCCCAGGGCGCTGCGGCTGCCGCTTCCTCTTGCCTCCCACCCCGTCTGCTATTCTGGGCTGGGGCCACAGCAGCATCGTCTGTGCATGCTCAGACCCCTCCAGGAACACAATAGCATCACCCCATGGGTGCTGGGACCCTACTGGGAGCCCAAAAGCATCACCCCATGGGTGCTGGGACCCTACTGGGAGCCCAAAAGCATCACCCCATGGGTGCTGGGACCCCCAGAGCACCTGTCTGGGCAGGGGGCAGATGCAGCTACTCCAGGAGTGATCCCTGTCCCTTGTCCCCTGCCCTGGAGCAGATCAGGACCCGACACTGGGGCAGACTGGGAACAGGTAGGGACTTGCAGACTCAGTCCCAGTGTGGGAACCATCTCCCTCTGTGCCCCCCACACACCTCTGGGGTGCTGGAGCAGGGTCTTGTGGTGGTTGAGGAGCTGGTGATGCCCTTGACAGCAGATGGAAGGATCCTTATCCTTCCAGCACCCTGGACCCTTCAAACCTCCCCACCCTGGGGGGTGATGCTGTGGGGTCCCACAGCCAGACGAGCACCCCCTGACCCAAACCAGGAGCTCCGTGGGGAGAAACTCCTAGTTCTTCACCCCAAGTAGAAGATCAGGGACTGGGGGTGACCTCAGCCACGTAGCCAGGAGCACCCCAACACGTACCCAGCCGCAGGTGCCGGAGCCAGAGGAGGGCAGGAGCATCCCCAGCCCCTCGTGGGCAGTGGGAATCGCTGGGTAGAGCCCTTTTCCCTTTCCACTAGGAGCCCACAGTGATTCCCGGGGTGGTCTCAGTGCCCCCCTCCCCGTTACCTCGCGGGCCCTGGGGGACACCGGGGCCGTGGGAACGGCGGCGCAATTTCCTTCCATAAATTAAAATTAGTTGTGATCAGCTAAATTTAGCAGCCGAACGGGAGGGTAAAATGGCAACGGGATCGCGAGGGGGAAGCGGGACCCTTGGGGGCAGCAGGGGAGTGAAGGGCTGCCTGGTGCCCACTCTGTGCCCCCAGGGGCTACCCCCTGCAGTGAGGGGACCAGAGGTGTCTGCTGACCCCATCATGGAGCTCCCCGTCCTGCTGGACCCTCCCAGCTGAGCTCTCATCTCATGGATGAGGTTTGGGGGTGGCGGGGACTGAGCTGGGCCAGTTCCAATCCCAAACTGGGGTGGAGAGGCTGAGGGTCCCATTGGGAGCCTCTTGACGCCACCCACGGCTCTGCCCGGGCATCCCTGAGGCGTTTTAGGGTGCTGGGGGGCGGGGACGGCATTTGGGGTCTCTGTGGCAGCTGAGGGGTGTCACAGCCTTGCACCAGGCTGCGAGGGGTGCAGGATGGGGATGCAGGGTCCCCCTAGCCCTTCTCACGTGGCTGGGAGAGGTGGGTGGTTTCTCTTCGCCGGGCAGCCACTTCCTGACCGGCCGGTGACAGAGGTCGAATTTAGTCTGTTCGCTTGAGAAAGGGAAAAAAGAAACCCAGCCCCACAACTCGGGACCTAGAACCCAGCCCCTTTTATTTCGGGGACCCTCCCCACAGCCAGCCCAGCCTCCCCTATAACCCTATAACCACCCACCCCATCCCCTGCGAGGGACCCACTGGTGAGCAGCAGCCGTGCGCAGGGCAGGGGCTGGGCAGCTCCCCGCGGAGCTGGATGGTCAGAGGTGGAACTGGGGTGGGGGAACCGCCTGGGTGGGTTGTTCCCGTCGGATTGTTGCAGGGGGGATGATTTCCTCCCCCTTGACCCCCATCCCAGCGGAATTTCCCACTTTTTTGCTTCCTTTGGGGGCAATTTTAAAAACGAGGGGGGAAAAAAGAGCAAAAAAAGCTGAATCTTCCCCCAAAGTTGGACTTTTTTTTCAGCAAAACTGATTTTGGGGGATGATCGGGGGACGGCCCCAGATTTGGGGGTCTCAGGGGGTTTTGTCCCTCTTTTTCCAGCCCCTCCTTGAGTGCTGGAGGCTGGAAAATGGGGCGGAAAAAAATACAGATCAGCCGGATCTTGGATCAGCGGAACCGCCAGGTAGGGGCTGCTCGGGGATGGGGGGAGACCCTCAGAGATGGGAGGAGCCACTCGGGGATGGGGGCAGCCACTCAGGGATGAAAGGAGCCACTTGGGGATGGGGGGACACCCTCAGAGATGAGGGGAGCTACTCAGGGATGGGGGGAGCCACTTGGGGTTGGGGGAGGCACTTGGGGGTGTAGAGAGCCACTCAGGGATTTGGGGAGCCACTCAGGGTTGGGGAGAGTCACTTGGGGATGGGGGGAGTCACTTGGAGATGAGGGAGCCACCTGGGGATGAGGGAGCCACTTGGGGATGACCGAGCCCCCTGGAGATGAGGGAGCCACTTGAGGATGAGGGAGCCACTTGGGGTTGAGGGAACCACTTGGGGATGGGTGGAGCCACTTGGGGATGACCAAGCCCCCTGGAGCTACCTGGGGATGAGGGAGCCATCTGGGGATGAGGGAGCCATCTGGGGATGAGGGAGCCACTTGGAGTTGGGGGGAACCACAAAGCCCCATGTGAGGAGGCAGAGCCACTCCACTCCCCCTGTGGTGGGGAGCTGGATGTAGAGGGGCTTTGTGGAGCCAGGAGGAGGAGGAGGGCTTTCGGGGCGGTGGGTTCAGCGTGTCGTGCGGCGCAGGTGACGTTCACCAAGCGCAAGTTCGGGCTGATGAAGAAGGCCTACGAGCTGAGCGTGCTGTGCGACTGCGAGATCGCCCTCATCATCTTCAACAGCACCAACCGCCTCTTCCAGTACGCCAGCACCGACATGGACAAGGTGCTGCTCAAGTACACCGAGTACAGCGAGCCCCACGAGAGCCGCACCAACGCCGACATCCTCGAGGTAGAGCCTGCGCGGGGCTGGGATGTGGGAGCCCCCCCCCCCCAACTTCTCATCACCCCCTTCCTCGCAGACGCTGAAGCGCAAAGGGCTGGGGCTGGAGAGTCACGAGCTGGAGCTGGATGAGGGGCTGGACCCCGTGGGGAAGGGGCGAAGGATGGGAGAGGGCGTGGAGCTGTCGCTGGCACGGCCACGGTTTTATGTGAGTTGGTGCTGTCTTGGGGGTCCTCAAGGGTCTCCAGTCCCTCCCTTGGTTCTCACCCCCCCCTTTGCCCTGCAGAGCCCTGTGCCAGTGGCTGAAGGTACCTACGGCAGCTCCTCACCGGCCACCGATGCATCCCTGGGCGGTGCCAGTGGGTCCCCACAGAGCCAGGGCCGCCTACCTGCCTTCAAACCAGCAGCACCGAAGGCACTGGGGCGATCACCAGGACCACTGACCCCTGGTAGGGTCTGACCCGTCACCCGGGGCAAGGAGGTCCCTGCTATGGGCAACACGCTATGGGCATCCCATCCCCACCATGAGAACCTCACGCCCACCAAGGGCACCCTGTCCCCACCATGGGCACCCCATTTCCACCACAGACTCCTCATCCCCACCATGGAGTCCTCATTCTCACCCTAGGCACCCCATCCCCACCCCAGACACCTCATTCTCACCATGAACACCTCATTTCCACCATGAACACCCCATCCCCACCATGGGCACCCCATTCCCACCATGGACTCATCATCCCCACCATGGTCTCCTCATCCTGCCCACGGGTACCTCAACCCCACAGGTCCCACGGGGATTTTCCAGGCCAGACCCCGTATGCAAAGCTCCTCTCACAGCACCTCTCGGGGACATCCGGGCACGGGGCCGGGGTGGCTGCAGGGGCAGCTTGTGCCACCACAGCTGTGGAAACACCATCCTCTGCCTCCATCCAGCTGCTTCCTGCACCCTGCTGGCACCCAGCTGCTGCCAGCACCCCAAGCACTCACAGCTCCCTTAGGGTCTCATCCTGCCTGGTGGGATGGCACCAGCCCAGAGTGGTGATGGGGACACTGGTGCAGCTGGAAAAAGCTGAGGCTTGGCCAGGGAATGGAGTGGGGGTGACTGGTTGGGCAAGCAGCATCCCCATCCCCTCTGGATGGGTCAGCGTGGTGGCCTTGGACACAGGAGGTCCTGGCTGTTCTGTGGGCAGATGGGAGAAGGTTGTTCCTCACAGCAGGGTCTGGCCAGTGACCCTTGTAACCGTCTGGCCCCAGGGCTGAATGTGGCCACCGACTTCAACCGGCCACCAACTTCACACCTCACTTCCGCTCACAGACAGTGGCTGCCACAGTCCTGCGGTGCAGGAAGTGGTTGTACTGGAACACAGTAGCCACGAGGGCAACCATGGGCATCCCCTGAGGGCATTGTCCTGCCCCTTTGTCCCCCCAGGTATCGGCTACTCCCTGTTTCCCACCAGCAGCCTGAACCGAGCTCTGGCCACCAAGACCCCCCCACCTCTATTCCTGGGGACAGAGGGCCGCCGGGGCGATGGCCACAGCCCTTTGGCAAGTGGCCGCAGTGGTGGCAGTGCAGCGGTGAGTGCCACAGGGAGAGGCACACAGGGCTTATGGCACCCACTGCCTGGGCTGGCAGCCAACCCCCTTCACATCTGCTGCCCTCAGGGTGGGCTGGTGCTGGGTGCCCTAGGCAGGGGCTTGGAACTCCCTGGCCATGGGGTTCCCATGGGGGTGGGTGCCCAGGATGCTCCTGATGCCCAGGCAGGGGGCTTGGGACTCCCTGCTCATGGGGTTCCCATGAGGGTGGGTGCTCAATGCCCTTGGACACCCCTTCCCCAGCAGCGACCCCATGGGAGGGGGCAGGGGGGCAGGGTGGTGAGGGGGTTCCCCCCAGCTTGCTGCAGCCAGACATTTCCTAGCAGAGCACCATGACCGATGCCACCCTGATGCCCCCTCTCAAAGTTCAGTGTGGAGCTGCTTCCACCCACTCCCACCTCCTCCTTCCTCACCCCAACCCTGGGGCTTTGCTGGAGGGGAACACAGGAAGGAGCTGGGGGGGGGGGGTTGCTGCACCATGAGCCCTCCGTGAGGGTCAGCAGATCGAAGCCTGATGAGGGGAACTCCCCCAATTTCCCACAGCGGCCGCTGTACCCTGCTCTGCAGACCCTGAACCCCTCACTGACCCCGGGCAGCTCTGGGGTCCCAAGCCACGGCCTCACCAGCTTCTCCTTCCTCACCCCAGCCCAGGCAGGTAAGTCCTGGCTCCTCCATCCCAGGCCAACACAGGGCCACCCCCACCCCTTCTTCAGCTTTAGAATCCCCCAGCCCAGCCTCTGCTGACTCTTGGCCTCCTGCTCAGCAGAGTTTGGGGCTGGTGAGACCCCTTCACCCCCAGGCTTCCTGCAACCCAGCCCCACAGCGTGGCAGCACCCACGGGACATGACAGCACTGGAGTAAGACTGGGGGTCAGCTGTGGGTTGGGGGACAGAAGGGGAGTGTGGTTTCATAGGGAGCTGCTGCACCCATGGGTGCCACCTCCCAGCCAGGGGGTGCTGCTGGCACTCAAGGTGCAGCCCCACAGTCCCCACCCCAGCTTCACTTCAAAACTGGGGCACAGGTGGTCACCCCAGGAACCTCCTACCTGCCTATTTCCAAGCGAGTTTCCCCAGAGGATCTGGTGCCCCTGTGCTACCGCTCACCCCAGTCACCCAGTACTGGGTGGCAGCTGCACAGTGCCAGGCTGGGGCAGAGCTGGTGCCTAATGGGGGGGGG
>VXBP01002282.1:70473-138567 GCA_013400115.1 Rhinopomastus cyanomelas | reverse complement strand
CAGCAGAGGAGGTTCCGCCTCAACGCAAGGGGGAATGTCTTGACTGTAAGGGTCACAGACACTGGAACAGACTCCCCAGGGAGGTAGTGGAGTCTCCTTCTCTGGGGACTTTCAAGGCCCACCTGGATGTGTTCCTCTGTGATCTGTGTTAGTTTTGTCCTGCTCTGGCTGGGGGTTGGACTCGATGATCTCCCTTCCAACCCCTAACATCCTATGATCCTATAATCTTTTCCTCACCAACAAGGTGGGTCTGGTTGAAGCATTGAAAGTTGAGGACAGTCTTGGTTGTAGTGACGATGAGATGGTGGAGTTCAGGATCTCAAGAGTCAGAAACAGAACAGTTTGCAGAATCACAACCTTGGACTTGAGTAGGGCCAGCTTCAGCCTTTTCAAGCAATTGCTAGGGGAAATCTCATGATACAGGGTACTGTCAGGTAAAGGGGCTCAAGATAGCTGATTAACATTCAAAGACCACTTCTTTGAAGCACAAGACAAGAGGAAGTCAGGGAATGGAGCCAAAAGACCTGTGTGATTAAACAGGGAGCTGCTGGGCAAAGTCAAGAGGAAGGAGAAAGCCCATAGTTGATGGAAGAAGGGGATGGCCACTTGGGACGATTATAAGGCTCTGGTGAGAGAATGTAGGGATGCAACTAGGAAAGCCAAGGCCTCCTTGGAATTAAAACTTGCAAGAGAGGTCAATGGCAACATAAAGGGCTTCTTCTGATACATTGCAGGTAAAACTAAAACTGGAGGCAGTGTAGGCCCCCTGCTGAATGAAGTGGGTGCCCTGAAGACAGAGGAGACAGAGGAAGCAGAGATACTGATCATCTTCTTTGCCTCTGTCTATACTTCTGGGGGCTGTCCTGATATCAAGCCCCAGACTGCTGAGACTCCAGAGGAAGTTGAGACAAGAGAGAAGATTGCCCTGATTGATGAGAACTGGGTTAGGGATAAGTTGAGCAAACTTGATGTACATAAATCCATGTGCCCAAATGGGATGCATCTACAAGTGCTGAAGGAGATGGTAGAAATAATTTTTAAGCCACTCTCCATCATCTTTGCCAAGTCATGCCTAGGGAGCAGAGGATAGCAAATGTCACTCCAATCCTCAAAAAAGGTAAGAAGGAGGACCCAGGTAACTATAGACCAGTCAGCCTCACCTCCATCCCAGGAAAGGTGATGGAACAATCTATCCTTGATGTTATCTCAAAGGCACAGCAAGAACAACAGGGTTATTAGGGACAGTCCTTTATAAGGGCATAACCAGATGGATAGGTGATGGCAAAGCAGTAGATACCTTCTCTCTTGACTTCAGTAAAGCATTTGACAAAGTCTCCCGCAGCATCCTCGCAGCCAAACTGAGGCAGTGTGGTCTGGACAATAAGGTACTGAAGTGGATCGTGAAGTTGCTGCAGGATAGAAGTCAGAGGAGTGGTCAATGGGACAAAGTCTAGTTCAAGGTCCTGGTGGACAGCAGGATGACTGTGAGCCAGCAATGTGTTTTTGTGCCCAAGAGGACCAACAGCATCCTGGAGTGGATCAGAAGTGAGGAGGTTCTTCTCCCCCTCTAGTCTGCCCTGGTGATACCACATCTGGAGTATTGTGTCCAGTTCTGGGCTCCTCAGTTCAAGAGGGACACAGAACTGCTGGAGAGAGTCCAATGCAGAGCAATGAAGGTGATGAAGGAAGTAGAACACCTCCCTTACGAGGAAAGGTTGAGGGAGCTGGGTCTCTTTAGCTTGGAGAAGAGGTGACTGAGGCATGACCTCATTATTGTTTATAAATGTCTGAAGGGTGGGTGGCAGGGGGATGGAGCCAGGCTCTTCTCAATATCATCTAGTGATAAGACGAGGGGCAATGGGTGTATGATGGAATGTAGGAGATTCCATATAAATATGAGAAGGAACTTCTTCACAGTGAGGGTGATGGAGCACTGGTACAGGCTGCCCAGGGGAGTTGTGGAGTCTCCTTCTCTGCAGAAGTTTAAAACCCACTTTGATATGTTCTTGTGCTACTTGGTCCAAGTGATCCTGTTCTGGCAGGAGGATTCAACAAGATGATCTTTTGAGGTTCCTTCAAATCCCTAATGTTTTATCATTGTGTGATTGGGTGTTTCTGTGAAAAAACTATTACAGATAAAGTAGCCTATGTGGATTATCATGGCTTTTTGTATCATTTTTCCTTTTCCACCAACAGAGGGAGTTAATTATCTTTCCCCTCCAGAGCTTTTGGCCATAAAGCTTAACTATGGGAGACTAGGAACTTTACCATGGGTTTTACATGCTTTAAGGCAGGAGGTCAGCCAGGTCACAGTTTGCAACCTTTAGAATATTATTGTGCAGTATGAACCAGCAGAGACTGTGTGAGCTCAGATCAGAATATCTGATTATGGTCTGAACGGACCTTGTGTCAATTATGAGATGTGTACCGAAATTTTGCATTGTGGTGCACTCCCTTAAGGAATAGTGATGAGCTCTGTTAATTGCATTATATTATCTACTGGTAACCACACCATTAATGCATGTCAGCACCACTCCTGACAGGGCTGGCTTGAGGGGCTTTTACTGCCGTAGGCAAACTGGAAAGTGTGTGCCACTCTTAGCCACATTTACTTCCACAGTAAACAGTCAAAAAAGTCAATTGTATATAGGTCTCAGTTGTAAATTATACACCAGTGACTTATTTAAGTAATTAGGGCCACATTGTCTGCCCCACCAGCTGGAAAATGTTTTTTGAAGAAGAGTCTTCGTAAGAGTAATTACAGTCCTTTCCAGATCTTTCCCAGACGACGAAGCGCTTGTGGGTTTGCGCTACTTGATGAGGAACTGGCAAATGGCAAAAAAAAAAAAAAAAAAAATCTGGAAAAAACAGACACTTGTTGCCCAAAGCCATAAACGCTCCGTGGCACCAAAACCTGGCTGACCTTCAGAGAAATTCCTAAAAATGTTGAGGCTGAGTATATTGGTGCTCTTTATCCTAAATTAATTTGGTCTGATTTTGCATCTTACATTACTCCCTAATTACCATTAGACCTCAAATTCCTTACTTCTAATCCCAACTAGACTTGTTCTGTTCTCATCACAAATTTGCAGGGTCTTTACAATTATTTTAGAAACCAAAATCTACCTTAAACACCAGCTTCCCCTTTCTTGCACAAAGCTGTCTCCTGATGCTAACTCACCAATATACATGAGGACAATACAGTCATGCTGGCTGGGCAGCTTGGCTCTGTAGCCTTGGTGTTCTGGCTGCGCAGGATACACCTTCTAAATTTTTGTACGCTGAAGCTTTCCATAAGGTTCCTTTGTTTGCTATGCATAAATAATTGTAGATTTGTTGTCTCTGTACATGTAAGCTTTACACCCTGCTGAGTTTCCCTCTAGATGTCAAGCTGAATGGGAGGAGGTGAATATCCCCTTGTCTTCTGTCCTGCCCTCCATTCTGTCACTTGCTGGAATGGGGGTGGGGGAAAATATAGGAAATGTCCTATGGTATATTAGCATTTAGAATCCATGTACAGGGAATGATCATTTGATTAATATGATCTTCTAATTGGGAGTGCTCTGTGTTATATTTGAATAGAAATTACATTATTAAGTACAGCTAAAAAACCCTAGGAATTTCAAGCATTTTTACCCTCTGCAGTCAAAACACCTACACTTACTGTGACTCAGAAAACGGAAACCATCAGTTTGTAAATAATGCAATGATTTCTGTAGTATTTTAATTGAAATTAATTACTTCTACAATCCCAGGTTGAAATATGTCATCTCATTGCACTGAATCAAGTTGAAATGTTTGCTGTTCAGCTGATGCACACAGTCTTCATTTTCCAAAACCTTTATGAGTTTGTACTCGTCTTATTTTACTCTGTCACATAGGAAAGATGAATTGAATCATAAAATCATAGAATGTTCTGAGCTGAAACCAAAGGACATCTAGTCCAAACCCCTGCAGTGAGCAGGGATATCTTCAATTAGATCAGGGTGCTCAGAGCCCAGTCCAACCTGACTTGGACTGTTTCCAGAGATGGGACAGCTAACGTCTCCCTGTGAAACATGTTCAATTGTTTCACCACTCTCATTGTAAAGAAAATTTTCCTTATATCTAGTCTAAATTTCTCTTATTGTAGGTTAGAACTATTGTTCATTGCCCTATCAATTTACCATCAGCCTTACAAACCGTGTCACTCAAGAGCATCCTACATGTCATAGGGGAAGAGACAGACCATCATCAAGTATATTGCCAGCCCAGAAAGTCCATGAGAAGTCATGGGATTTGTGCAGCATCTGCATCATAGTTCCTGTGGGACTCCCTTGAGAAGCTGAGCAGATGCAATGTGACACCGGTGTGATTTAAATGAAACATTTTTGCTCAATAAACCAAAGCATTTTGATTTGGTGGGACTACGCTAGAATGAATAACTTTATTTTATTTTTCCACTTTTTCCCTATGTAGTTATCATAAACAACATTTAACAAATATGTCTCTGAAAATTCTAATGTTTGCACGGCAAAACTGTGTGTGCATATACAAACACATACACATGTATTAGTATGCATGTATAAATTGAAGAAATATGCACATGCTCGTTGTCATTTACGTGGTATATTTAGCTACATTTTAGAAATTAATGAAAAACATCACCCCAGAAATTAAACTTGTGTAATATAAAAAAGGGCTACTTTAAATAAAACCATTGTATTCTTTTCTACTTTTAAAATTATGACTATGTAATCTTGAAAAGTGAGTGGATTACATCGTGCATAATATGCATTACAAAATGTTTGGACTGAAGAACTGGATGGCTCAAGGGATTAGTAATAAAAATGTGGGACCTTTCAGCCCTTAGTCTAGCCTAACTCCAGCATAGGTGAGCAATGGAAAACTGAATCTTTCAGCATTTGTTCGCCATTTGAATGAATAAATAAATTGAGTTGATATATAATCTATATAATTTTGTGGAAAAAACACCACATCTGTGAATAATTAGCATGCTTTTAGGGTATCTCATAAGAAAGAGCAAAACTTAAAAGGATATGGGGGTTGAAAGTAACAGTAGATAATGTTTCTGTAGTATTTCCCATCCTGAATTAGTCCAAAGCATTTTATAACATGTTACATGAATTAATATTCTAATATATGTCTTCCTACAAATACCAGAAAACACTGTCTGCTTAAACCTAAAACTACTCTACTTGATAAGGATACCATGAATACTGAATTTGTATGTATTTAGAATTTGCTAAAGAGTTGTTTACCCTGGGTCTCTGCTTGAAACTTAGGTATGCAGGGGAGAGAGGCACTGACCTGACTCCAGGACTCTCTTCCACAATTACTTGGCAACATCACCCTGGATCTTCCTCTTTGTCACAGTCCCCAGGACATGCATTTGGTTGGGGTTAATTAGATGTTGCTTAGTGTGTTCCCTAGCTAACAAAGTCTTCTGGGATCTTTCTTGTGGCCTAAGGCTGAACTCACAATAACTATGCCAATGAATTAATGGGAACAAGCAGGAAAAGGGTGAAAACAAAACTATCTGTTATTTTAACCCTTGTGTTAGTCAGTGTTAATGTAGGTATCATTGGTTAATCCTGTTGATCAGGTCTGAGACAAGAATAATTCATTTAATTAATATGCTAATGGATTGAAGGAAAAGCAAACAAGGAAGGTTCAAAAAGTTCTTATAAAGTTGTAGGCAAAACCAAAAATTTGCTTGGCTTGAGGAAAAGACAACAAGACACGTTTAATTCATATAACATCAAAATCCCAGCACAAAAATATACAGAAATGAATCACATGTTCTTACATGACCTCAGGGAGCAGCGAGAGTGCCTGTCCCTGAACGCTATTTTATTGAGGTTTTTGGGTGATCTGGGGGTTCCCTGAATGGGAAAGCTTACGGGAAGCAGGGAGGCAGCTGCTGGGCTTGAGTACTCTTGTGGGAGAAGCCGGGCAAACAGCATGGTGGGTGTGAATCTGGAGCCTTTGAAGGAGGTGAAAATGGAAGTCATGCTCAGACTGCAGGCAGCAGCGAGAGCAGGGGGGGAGGTTACAACACAGCAGCAGAGGAAGACCAGGCTTCAGTCACAAATGCATGTGGAGGTGGAGACATAAACAGAGGTCCCCAACAAGATGACTTTGTGCACTTAACAGGCTGCCAAGAATGGACCATTTTTTTAAATCTTCCTGGCTGCAAACGGTGCGAGCAGGTAGACTATCTGTTTGACTGGGCGGCACACTTGCAAGATGAGGTTGAAAGGCTGCAAGATGAACTAGAAAGTCTCAGGAGAACTAGAGAGGCTGAAATAGAGGTAGACAGGTGGAGCCAGGCTCAGCAGGACAATGGCTATATAAGAGCCAGATTCAGGGGGGGCCTGTATCCTATAGTTCTCAGGTGAAGGACAGAAGCCCAAGTAGAATGGGTGAGTGGAGCCAAGTGCAGGGCCATGACAGAAGGCGGGGACCACCCTTGCCTGGTACACCTCCACAGTTGCCACCAAGTAATAGATATGAGTCCCTATTGGAAGACAGTCAGTCAAATAAGGATATAGAGGATAGGGAACACACGATGGAGGTCCAGTACTATGACAAACTCCTCCACAGAGAAGAGAAGGGTCCTAGATATTGGAGACTCTCTCCTGAAAGGGTCTGAGGGCTTAATATGCAGAGCTGACCCTCATCGTAGAGAAGTCTGCAGTCTACCTGGAGCCCAAATCAGGGACACCACTAGATTGCTCCCAAACCTGGTGGCATCAGCTGACTATACACCACTGCTGATTGTCCAGACAAGAGGGGAAGAAGCTGTATTCCATAGCCTGAGGGGAATAAAGAAAGACCTTAAGGCATTAGGATGTTTGCTAGAAGAGCCTGGGGCACAAGTTGTATTCTGTTCATTACTTCCATTTTGGGGTGAGAACATGGACTGCAATAGAAGGACTAAGTCCATTAACACCTGGCTATGAGACTAGTGTTACAGACAGGGGTTTGGGTTCTTTCAGACACCAGAACTAGAAGATAGGTATGGGAGGGGTTTATCTCAGAGGGGAAAAAGGGTTCTGAGGCAGGAGTTTGCAGGAATCATTCAGAGGACATTAATCTAGATTCGAGGAGGGGTGGGATAGTTGATGGACGAGCACCAGTGGGACAGAGCTCTGGTCTTGATGAAAACCAGGTGACCTCTCGCTGTCCTAGGGTGAAATCGGAGTGCTTGCTCCCTGAAATGCCTGCACACCAATGCACGCAGCATGGGGAACAAGCAGGAGGAGTTAGAAATCTGTGTCCAGTCAGGCGATTATGATTTTGTAGCAATTACGGAGACCTGGTGAGACAGCTCGCTTCACTGCAATATGGACATGGATGGTTGTGTCCTTTTTAGAAGGGACAGATCAGCAAGGTGGGGTGGAAGAGTTGCCCTCTATGTGAGAGAGCAGCTGGAATGTATTGAGTTCTGTTCAGGGGCAGATGAAGAGAGTGTTGACAGTTTGTGGGTGCGTATTAAGGGAAAGGCTGGCATAGGTGACACTGTTGTGAGTGTCTATTACAGGTCACCAGATGAGGACAAGGAAGTTGATGAAGTCTTTTACAGGCAGCTGACAGCAGCCTCACAGCTACAGGCCCTGGTTCTCATGCAGGATTTTAACTACCCAGGTATTTGCTGAAAGTCCTACTCAGCCAACCACCCACAATCCAGGAGGGTCCTCCAGTGCATTGGGGACAATTTCCTGATGCAAGTGGTGGAGGAGCCCACTAGGAGAGGAGCACTGCTGCATCCTGTACTCACCAAAAAGGTGGGTCTGGTTGAAGCATTGAAGGTTGAGGGCAGCCTTGCTTGCGGTGACCATGAGATGGTGGAGTTCAGGGTCTCATGTGCTAGTAACAGAATAGCTTGCAGAATCACAACCGTGGACTTGAGTAGGGCCAACTTTGGCCTTTTCAAGCAATTGCTAGGGGAAATCCCATGGGACAGGGTACTGGCATGTAAAGGGGCTCAGGATAGTTGGTTAACATGCAGAGACTACCTTCTTGAAGCCCAAGAAAAGAGCATTCCAACAGGAAAGATGTCAGGGAAGGGAGCCAGAATACCTGTGTGGTTAAACAGGGAGTTGCTGAGCAAACTGAAGAAAAAGAGGAAAACCTATAGGTGATGGAAGGAGGGGATGGCTCTGATGAGAGAATGTAGGGATGCAACTAGAAAAGCCAAGGCCTCCTTGGAATTAAACCTTGCAAGAGAGGTCAAGGGCAACAAAAAGGGCTTCTTCAAATACATTGCAGGTAAAACTAACACTAGAGGCAATGTAGGCCCCCTGCTGAATGAGGTGGGTGCCCTGAAGACAGAGGAGACAGAGAAAGCAGAGATACTGAACACCTTCTTTGCCCCTGTCTATACTTCTGGGGGGTTGTCTTGATACCAAGCTCCAGACTGATGAGACTCCAGAGGAAGTTGAGGCAAGAGAGGAGCCTGCCTTGGTTGATGAGGACTGGGTTAGAGATAAGTTGAGCAAACTGGACGTACACAAATCCATGTGCCCAGATGGGATGCACCCACATGTACTAAGGGAGACAGCAGAAATCATTATCAAGCCACTCTCCATCATTTTTTCTAAGTCATGGGGATCAGGAGAAGTGCCTAAGGACTAGAGGATTAGCAAATGTTACCTCAATCTTCCAAAAGGGAAAGAAGGAGGACCCAGGTAACTATAGACCAGTCAGCCTCACCTCCATGCCAGGAAAGGTGATGGAACAATTTGTCCTAGAGGCTGTCTCCGGGCACATCAAGGACAGGAGGGCCATTAGGGACAGTCAGCATGGCTTCACAAAGGGAAAGTCATGCTTGACCAACCTGATAGCCTTTTATGAGGGCATAACCAGGTGGATAGATGATAGCAGAGCGGTGGATGTGATCTATCTTGACTTAAGTAAGGCATTTGACACAGTCTCACATAGCATACTCGCTGCTAAACTGAGACAGTGCAGCCAAACTGAGGCTGTGTGGTCTAGATGATCGGATAGTGTGGTCAATCATGAACCAGCTCCAGGATAGAAGAGAGTAATGGACAATGGGACAGAGTCTAGTAGGAGTATCTAGTGGAGTGCCCCAGGGGTCGGTGATATTTAAATGTAGGACAACAAATTAGTGGACAGTAAGTACAAATATTAATCAGCTAAAATTTTATTCTATTTACATTTATTTACATTCTGTTTACATTTACACACACACATATACATATGGTGTTTGCTTCTCACAGCAAGAAGAGCAAAACCAGAACAAGTTCACACCAGTTCTCAGGCTCTTTGTGTTTTTAAGAAGCAGGTGGAATAATCTTTGCACAACCTTTGCTGGGTGATACTTCTCTGTTTGTTACTGCCCATCAAGGCAAAAAGATTAGGTACGGATTTTTATGACGAAAGATCTTGTTCATCTGTCTCTACACTATCTGAGCTCAGGATTTTGCTCCTAGTTTTCAGTGGAGATGCATATTAAGCTGTAATCGTATATTCTTTAGTCACAGAATCACAGAACATTAGGGATTGGAACTGACCTTGAAAGATCATCCAGTCTAACCTCCCCACCACAGCAGGATCACCTAGACTAAGTGCAGGCGGGTTTTAAATGTTTCCAGAGAAGAAGACTCCTCAATCCCCACCCTGGGCAGCCCCCTCCAGTGCCCCATCACTGCCACTGGAAAGAAGTTATAGAATCACAGATTCAGTCAGGGTTGGAAGGGACCACAGGATCAGGGAATGCAAATATTTCCACTATCTTTAAGTTGGCAAGTACCAATGCTTACAGTAGTGTCCCACACTATATTGTGTTATTTGTTCTCTCCAGGCTTCCTCAACTAAGCAGGAACCCTTTCACCCTTTTGGCATGCAGATGTTCCTTGATGCACAAGTCATGGTGTCTTTCTACCTCTGCTTGCATCACACTGCACAATTAAGTTTGTGCTTTCATCTGTGAAAGATCTAATTCTATGTATATATTTTCCACTTCCATTTTTAATAACACAATCCATGAAAGAAGATATCAGAATAGAAATTACCTTTATAAAATGTTTTAGTATATATGTCATGTATATCATATGACTAAATATTTTGCCAGTTTGCAGCTTTCACACTTACAAGAAATTTCAACATCAAGGACTCAAATTGTGCATACACCAATGTCCTGTTGGAGTACCCTAATGGTCATCCATTTTGAAGTACCTATTTGCTCACCCAAACAATGAGGTAAGTTTAAGTAGTCTCATAATAAACTCCATGTCCCCCCTGGGCAGCCTGTTCCAATGCTCCATTACCCTCACTGTGAAGAAGTTCTTTCTGAAGTTTATATATCAGAAAGGAAACCCCTATGTCCAGCTTGCACCCATTGTCCCTTGTCCTATCACCAGATGACATTAAGAAGAGCCTGACACCCACTGCTCACATATTTATGTACATTAATGAGGTCACCTCTCAATCTCCCTTTTTTCAAGCTAAAGAGACCCAGCTCCCTCAGCCTTTCCTCATAAGGGAGGTGTTCTACTTCCTTCATCATCTTCATTGCTCTATGCTTGACACCCTCCAGCAGCTCTGTGTCCTTCTTGAACTGAGGGGCCCACAACTGGACACAATACTCCGGATGTGGTCTCACCAGGGCAGAGTAGAGGGGGAGAAGAACCTCTCTCGATCTGATAACCACTTCCCTTCTGATCTAGCCCAGGATGTTGTTGGCCCTCTTGGCCACAAAAGCACATTGCTGTCTCATAGTCATCCTGCTGTCCACCAGGACCGCCATGTCCCTTTCTCCTACACCGCTCTCCAAGAGGTCAGTCCCCAGCCTATACTGGTAGCTGGGTTTGTTCTTGCCCAGATGCAAGACTCTACACTTACCCTTGTTATAGCTCATTAAATTTCTCTCTGCCGAGCTCTGATGTTCCAAACCTGGTAGGTGTTTGAAGGGTTCTCACAGACAAAGTTTTCTTACTACTGGCAGTAATTCCAGATGGTTATATTATGTATACCTTGCAGAACTGAAGTACTTATCAGGCTGAAGCCCCCATTGTGCCATGCTGTGGACAAACTTGGAGCAGTTCCATTCTTTATTCCTGAAAATCCTTTGGGTTATTTGTTGATCATGTTTCACAAAAGTGTATAAAGAGATGCAATTGGTAGAGCTGGATTCCAGGGGGCAGTCACAGCCAAAGTCTGATATCTAAAGCTTTTCTCTGCAGCTGTCTGAGCTCATCCACACTGTAGAAGTACCCTCTTAAAGGGTGCACTAAGGGATCAACTTAAGCTTTTATACAGACATGAGCTTTATCTTGGTCTTAAGCTAAGACCAAGAACAGTCTTTCTGGAATTTAGCATAGATAGAAATCTTCAGACTCCAGGACTTCCTGCATGGTAATACACATAAAGTCAATATGCTTTACAGGATCTGAGCATTTATTAAGTGCTGCTGTGGCCCAAATATGGGTCTAATGCAACAGGTAAACAAAACAAATCAATGGAAAAAAGTCGTTGGTTTAGTAAAGATTGCTTCAGCCTCCTGAGGTTTTATTGTAGATGCAGACATATTCAAGCCTACTGCTATGAAGTGAAACAGTCTGTGCATTATTTGGCTGAAGCAATCTATAATTACTCTGACGTTGATCTGCAGAATCTTGTCTTCAAAGCCAGATAAGGATAGTTGTGTGAGTTTTCTGCATTCCAGAACCACTGAATTCATCATGTAATACATGGGAGAGTTTAATTCATCTACATAAGGATTTTTCTTTTATTTTCCTGCAAAAATTGCAAAATATAGAGTACCATATTAGCATAATGTAATAACAAACTCTGTGCTGCCATTAGGTGGCTTTGGATTTTTCAAGAGGGATGGAGTATGCTCAAAGGAACGACTAAGAGTTCTGCACAGGAAAAAGACGTATAAAGTGAGGAGACCCCATGTGACAGCTATGGAGCAAACTGAAAAGGCTCCAGCCACAACATCTTTGATGTTTGAAAAACAGGAACTGAGATTCAGGTGCAAAGTTACTAATTTTAAAATGTGTCACTACCTTCAGTACTCTTTGTTTTGGTAAATTTTGTAATTTAATATTCTGGGATAAGAGAGGCATATCTGAGCCTTTCACGATTGTCTTCTTAGAAAGTCTACGCTGGCTAATTACTCTCTGACTTTAAGCAAGTGTTTTAACCCATGTTTTGATCAATACTTTAGTGTGTTTTTCGGAGTTGCAAGTATTCAAAGACGCCAAATACCAAGCTCCCCAAAAATGTCATTCTAGTAGTTTGGATGAACACAAAAACTAGAGCTGTGAGGTTGAAGGTAAAACATTTAAAACCAGTCAGAAGAATATTGCTCAGCTCTATCTACATGTTAATTTTACTGCACTATGGAACAGAAATGGGGGAAAGTTTCCTATTTGCGTTCTGTTGTCAAGTGAAAATTTTACATGGCATAATTTTGTCAATAACCATGTGCTTATTCACAAAAGTAAAATTCATACATAAATAAGAAAACACTAAAAACCCCAATATGTCCTCTTTTATTTTAGAAGTTATTCCTTAATATTTTAAAAGCATTCTAGGTGATGATAATAATGAAGACATTTTGAAACAATGTCACAATATAGTTTGGTTGCAATGCAATTTAAACTAAAATCTGTGTGTATAATAATTTGTCCACGCATTTATTCAAATAAATGAAAATGTATGTAAATTTGTCTCCCATTGTTTTGTGGTTAGGTATGTTACGAGGGATGTTTTAGGCTATGTGGCTTCCCTAGTCAAGAAATCTCACTGACTTCTGTTGTGATAGAATTCAAACAATGTGATTTGCAATTGATCTTGAAATCTGAAATTATAGAGAGCAATCAAAGGCAAAATAAAGGAACTTAAAGGAACTTAAAATGGATGAACTATCCATTCTTACAGTTACTTCCTATAACAAAAAATCCCTAGTTTTTAGGTGTTTTGTGTTCACACAGTTAGGTATATAATTACCTGTTTAACAGGTAACAGCCTACACAATTGGTGCATGCATTCAGATAAAATTCAAGACAATTATTATCATGCTAAATGTATTGCAAATTTTATTTATCACAAATCCTAAATGATCCTTACTCAAAATTGTCAGTCGCTGAAGTACATCCTTTCCCTTAAAGGAAACTGAAAATTGCTTAAGCATCCCTCCTCTTCTACTGAAGAGACATCTGATTAGCGGTCATTTTCTAATAGAGGTAAGAACCTGGAAGGGTCAGAAACAAAATCTAAATAGCTCTTGTCAGAGCTATCTGGGAAAGAAACCTGTGTAGCAGTTTGATCTGTATCTGCACTTGGATTGAACAATTATGTTCAGGCAGAGGACTGCCTGGCATTATCTTATGATTCACTTGACAAGAGTTTACCCCTACTTTTCATTACCTTAGAAGAGATCATTGCAAAATATACAAGTAGTATAATTTCATAGCAATTTATTTTGAACTAGCAAATTAAGTGGGAAGATGAGAGGAAGTGGAATGCAGAAGCATAATGCTTTTAAAATGTTTTTTGGCAGTTTAAACATTTTAACATGGATAAGGTCCAGTTTAGGAAGCAGGAGCCCTTTTGCTGTCTTGTGACACAGCAGGACTAACTGCACAAACCTGATTTATGCTGAAGAACTCTCTTGCTGAATAAAGCTAAATATATGTAAGTGTCATAGGTGAAAAACACCCTGCATTATGAAGGGTGGCAGAAAACTGGGAGGGTGTGTATATTTTGGTGATTATCCAAAATTGCACTTTTGAAGTTTCCAGCTAAAGCTTGATGCTTGCTAGCTGGAGACAATACAGGCTGGTTGCAAATTTTCACAGCACTTAAGTTAAACAGCAGTGAAATTTCCTGAGTTGTGGAATTACTATAAAGACACATGACAGGGCCAAAAACAGGGACACTGATCATACTTCTATATACAAACTAGATTGGGAAAACCCTGAGTTTTGATGGTACATAAAGGAAAGTAAGACAAAAAAAGGAGGTCCCCAAAAGAAAAAGAGTCCTTACAGAAAAGAGGCCTGGGAAAAAACATGGTGAGCAACCTGACTGAGGGAATGTTGATGGTGTACGCAGAGATACACGGACATAAATACCAGGGGATGCCCAGTGACCTTCACCAGGGATGGTCCAGAAGAGTAACCAGGAGAAGGAATGCATTGGGAACAAACATGACTTTTGCCAGAATGTGACATTTTCCCAGATCAGTAGCAAGCTCACCGACAGAGTGCAAGGCAAGGTTTAAAGAGTTGGGGTGGAGGAGTAAGACAGTATGAAATGCTCAGGTAGGCTAAAAGCTTTAATCTTGCTGTCTGTTAATTAAAGCCCAGTATCCACATTCACTGCTCATTATTGTTTATTTTGTCTCTCCTGTGACGATGGGAGTAGAACAGAATGACCAGCAGTAAGTCTTGGAAATCAGGCTTTGGGAGTTTACAGGATAGTGTTGTTACTAAAGTCTGTGAGGAAGTGCTAAGCTGAATTACAGAATGTCTTAGGTTGGAAGAGACCTTTAAGATCATCAAACCCAATCTTTGACCCAGCACTGCCAGGTCAGCACTAAACCATGCCCCTAATTGCCAGGTCCACATGTTTAAATACCTCCAAGGATGGTGGCTCAACCACTGCCCTGGGCAGTCTATTCTGCGTTTGATTACTTTTTCCGTGAAGAAATTCTTCTTAACATCCAGCCTAAACCTCCCCTGCTACAGCCTGCAGCTATTTCCACTACTCCTATCACATTCCATCAAGGAGAAGAGGCCACCCCCACATGTAGTTGTAGGGAGTAATAAGGTCTCACCTCAGCTTCATTTTCTCTAGGCTAAACAACCCCAGTTTCTTCAACTTCTCCCGATAGGACAAGTGCTCTAGACCCTTCATGAACATTGTTGTTCTTCTCTGGACCTTCTCTACCACCTAAAAATCCTTCTTATAAGTGAGGGCCCCCCCAGAACTGAACACAATATTTGAGGTACAGGCTCACCAATGCTGAGTACAGGGGAATGATCGCCTCTCTACTCCTGCTGGCCACATAGTTTCTACTACCAGCCAGGATGCTATTTGCTGCCATGGCCACCTGAGCATTATGCTGGTTCAGGTGACTGTCAATCAGCTCTCCCGGGTCCTTTCCTGATGTGCATGTTTCCAATAACATACCTCCTAGTCTGTAGCCTACCATAGGGCTGTTATGACATAAGTCCAGGACATGGCACTTAGCCTTGTTGAACCTTGTATAACTAACCTTGTCCCACTGATCCATCTTATCCAGATCCCTCTGTAAAGCCTACCTGCCCTGCAACAGATTGATACACCTGCCCAGCTTCATGTCATCTGCAAACTTACTACAGGTGTCCTTAATCATAGATTCATAGAAGTTACAGTTGGAAGGGACCCTTCATCCAGATAATTAATAAAAATATTGAAGAGAAGTAGTCCCAGTATTGAACCATGGGGAGAACAATTTGTGACCAGACTCCAGCCAGGTTTAACTCCATTCACAGTTGCTTTTTGGGTCCAGCCATCCAGACAGCTTTTCATCCAACTTTAGCATGTTCTTATTCAAGTCTTGTGTCATGAGTTTCTGAAAGAAAATGCTGTGGAACACAGTCTCAAAGGCTTTACTTAAGTCCGGGCAGACATCATAGAAAGCCCTCTTCTCATCCATTAGATGGGTCACTTGTGGTAGAAGGAGATCAGAGTAGTCAGGCATGACCTGCCTTTTATAAACCCCTTAAGACTGGTCCTGATCACCAGATTGTCTTGTAGGTGCCATGTGTTGACATTCCAGATGACCTGTTCCATAAGCTTCCTGAGCACTCAGGTCAGATTGACAGGCCTGTAGTTCCCAGGATCCTCCTTCCAGCCCTTTTTGTAGATGGGTATCACATTTGCTAATCTGCAGTCAACTGGGACACCCGTGGTTAGCCAAGACTGTTGGTAAATAGTGGAGAGTGTCTTGGTAAGCCGTTCCACCAGCCCCCTCAATACCCTTGGGTGGATCCCATCCTGCCCCATAGATGGGACTATATTCTGGTCTTCAACCTTGTGTTCCGGTGCAGTGGGCTGAGTACTGAAGGAAGAAATGGCATTGCTGGAGAAGACTGAATAGTATCACTTTCCCTAAATTCACATGTGAAGTAAATCCCTAATAACATTAATTGGGAGATGAATTAATTAGAGGGAGAAGAATTGTGAAGTTGAGATCTTCACATTCATTTGGTTTGGAGAACTAACATTAATGAAATGCAAGATTGTACGTGAAAGCACTCTCCTGGCTTTCCTGTAAGATCATCTCACTTCTTAGCCCGTTTGCTTGCTGCAGCTGAGTTTCAACATAACTGCAAGTTCCAAATTTGAAATACAGCTGATCTTATGAGATGCTACTGAAACATGTTTAATAGTTAATCACACAGGAAAAAATTAATAGAATAGTATTAAAAGAACTTATTGCAGAGACAGGCCCAGAGCCTAAAGTTTTAATGCCAAGACTCGTAAATTGACTTACCAGTCAAAGCTGCTTGGAAGAGAATCATCTATAACGTTTCAGGTGCTTTTCTTGCACGTGGGAGCAGAAAGATTTTTACAGCTAAGAAAGACTTAGGCAAAAATGTAAGGGGCCTCAGAATGCTTTAAAGATGAGCAGGCACTTTTGGCACTTTGGTAGCTCTTCACTCAATGAGCTGAATGCCTCTGAATGAAATAGTGTCTTTCAGAAGTGCAGCAATTATCCCAATGGGCTTTTTGCCCCATAGGAAGTTTTTCTGCTGTCATTCTCATGACCTGCCTGTCTTCTCTTGCTGCCACCAGCATCCACTGGAGCCATGGACTGCCACTGCCTTGCTGCAGCTGTAATGCAGGAGTAATGCACTCTGACGTGCAGGAGTGAGCTCCCAAGATTCTTGGAAAGTTTCACCTGATGTGGTCACTTCTCATAAGGAAGGACAGCTTTACAAGACAAGAGCACTCAGTGCAGAGAACACTATCTGTCACGTCAACACCAAATTGATACGGAAACCATACTACTGCAGGGGCCAGAACATAGGATTTCTATCTCATATTGAGGACCCTTAAACATGACTGTGTTTTCATCTGTGCTCATTTTCCCCATGCTTTGTCTTTCACAAATCCACACAGCTTCAGTGGGAGGGTCTCAACCACCTCCTTGTGCACTCCACAGCCTAGAGCCTTTCTCCTGCAAACCTGTAAGAGTGAATGCAAAGTCAGTGAAATGAGTGGTGAGGCCAGGTGTTACTGCAGCTGTTTCATCTGTTTAAATTAACGTTGTAGTCCTCTCAGAAGAAGAGGCTGGAGCCCAGGGAGGAATAGGAAGGAAACAAGCCTGTGGAAAAGAGAGTGTAAAGGAGGTGGCAAGGTGCAGGAATAGAGAGCCATTACAGGGATTCAGATGCATGGGAAGGAGACAAATTGCATAGGGGTGAGCTGCACACGCACAGCTTTGCAGAGCAAAGACAGTGTGAGCCAGGGGAAGAACTATGCAGAAATCTTTCTGCTTTGTTCTGATTACACATCTCCAATTGGAACTTCTGTCATTAAAGATACTAATTATTATTCTGAAAATAAAAAAATTACTTTCCTGGAATTATTTTGAGGAGTTTGTTATAAGAGGAAACCCTAAGCACATCTACCACAAAACTCTGGGTTACTTAGGGTCTCAAAGCACGTAATGCCTAGATGATAGCTCTAAGCACAAAGTACTGGCTACAAGATATAAAGTTATTGCAACTGCTCATTATGATTGTTCTGAGATATAGGACAGGAAACCACATGAGTCAGGCACTGTCTACATTTTAGCATGGCATCTTCAGAAGCCTGGTGCCAATCTACTCAAACTGAAATTTAGTGTTTGTGTGTGATACGTAGATTTCTTGAGAGCTTTCATGCCAAGCATGGGAGTAGTGAATGGAGTTAACATTTCCGAGGCTAAGCCAGGGAACTGGTATGTAGTGTCTGTCTGTGTCCTCTTCAAAATGTGTGAACTCTTCTTATGTGTACACAGTAAACTGTTCTAAAGCACAAAAGGAGAGCACTGAATCCATGGAAGTAAACATATGCTTTGGAAAGATTTTCATTTCATTTTACCCCAAATATGTTTCTAACAGAGAAAATGAACATGTAGGTGCAGAGAACTGAAAATGACTCATATCTCTAAACTTGGTATAAACTTAGACAAGCACTTCACCTCATTGATCTTCAGGTTTCCCTTCAGAAAAAGGGCTTCACCACCCTCATGGCTCTTTTTCATTTTAGCTAGTGATACTAGTAGTATTATTTTCAGTTCTTTTCGTAATTCTTTGCCTATTCCTTTTTATTAAAGCCAATTAGAAAATTCTCTAACTGCAATGCATTATCTCTCATATAATTACTACTAAGTCATGAATACCAGTCATATGAGAGCTAATGAAAAGCTGTTTTGTTTCTTAAATTAGCTATTTCAATATTTTATGCAGTAAATTTTCTTTTTTATTTTCCATATCATGTTTATAAAAGTGTAATGGGACAATAATGGGATGGGGTGCTATAAAATCTCTTAGTGAACAGAATAATTGTAGCACTTCAAACATATTAGATGTTTGCAATTAATTTTACAGATACCACTCAAGACTGTATTTGGAAAATAAAATATTTTACTAACTTAAATTAACACTCAAAATAACAATCAAATTAAGGCTTAAAATCATGTTTGTAGACATTTCATGTGGGAAAATATTGAGTCAAAGTTTATTAATCTGTTTTCACTAAATGACTAAAAAGGTACATATAATATTAGAATCATAAACTGATTTAGGTTGGAAAGGATCTTAAAAGTCAACTAGTTCCAGCCCCACCCTGCCATGGACAGAGACACCTCTCACTAGACCAGGTTGCTCAGTGCCCCATCCAACCTGTTCTTGAACACTTCCGGTGATGGAACATCCACAGGTTCTCCAGGGAACATGTTGTAGTGTCTCACAGCCCTCATAGAAAGGACCTTCTTCCTAATTTATAAATATTTCTTTTTAGAATTTGAAGACATTCCCCCATATCCTGTTATTAATATTGAATTACACTGTTTCCAAGTTCATGATTTTACCTCTAATATTTTCCTAAATGTTTGTTTATATATTTAATAAAGTTTGAAGTAAATATAATAAAATGAAAGCCAAGATGACAGTTTTATCATAGAATCATAGAGCCATTAAGGATTGGAAGGGACCTCCTAAGATCATCTTGTCCAATCCCCCTGCCACAGAAGGATCACCTAGACCAATTGCAAAGGAACACATCCAGGCGGGTCTTAAATGTCTTCAGTGAAGGAGACTCCATAACTCTCCTGGGCAGCCTGTTCGAGTGCTCTGTCACCCTCACTGTGAAGAAGTTCCTTCTCAGGTTGATTTGGCACAACTGCTACTTTTGCTATAGACAGGGTGACAGAGCACTGGAACAGGCTGCCCAGGGAGGTTGTGGAGTCTCCTTCACTGGAGATGTTTAAAACCTGCCTGGATATGTTGCTGTGTGACTTGGTGTAGGTGATCCTGCTGTGTCAGGGGGATTGGACTAGATGATCTTTCGAGGTCCCTTCCAATCCGTAATAATTCTATGATTCTATGATTCTATGTTGAACCTCTTATGCTCCAGCTAACATCCACTGCCCCCTGTCCTATCACTAGATGACACTGAGAAGAGTCTAGCTCCATCCCCCCAATACCCACCCTTCAAAAATGTGTAAACAGTAATATGACCACTCCTCAGTCTCCTCCAGGTTAAACAAACACAGCTCCCTCAGCCTTTCCTCATAAGGGAGGTGCTCCACTTATATAATCATCCTCATTGCTCTACGCTGGACTACCTGCAGCACCTCTGTGTCATTCTTGAACTGAGGGGCCCAGAACTGGACACAATACTCCAGATGTCATCTCACCAGCGCAAAGTAGAGGGGGAGAAGAACCTCTCTTGATCTGCTAATCAAACCCTTCTGATCCACCCCAGGATGCTGTTGGCCCTCTTGGCCACAAGGGCACACTGCTGGCTCATGGTCATCCTGCTGTCCACCAGGACCCCCAGATCCCTCTCTCCTGCACTGCTCTCCAACAGGCTGGTTCCCAACCTATACTGGTACGTAGGGTTGTTCTTGCCCAGATGCAAGACTCTACACTTACCCTTGTCATACTTCTTTAAATTTCTCTCTGCCCAGCTCTTCAGCCTGTCCAGATCTCGCTGAATGACCGCACAGTCTGCTGGGGTGTTGGCAACACCACCCAGCTTTGTGTCATCAGCAAACTTCCTGACAATGCACTCTAATCCCTCATCCAACTCATAAATTAATAGATTGAGTAAGACTAGTCCCATCAATGAATAGATTGAACAGGACTGGTCCCAGCACCGATCCCTGGGGCACTCCACTAGATACAAGCCTCCTACTAGACTCTGCCCCATTGACCACTGCTCTTTGGCGTCTGTCCTGCAGCCAGTTCACAATCCACCTCACTACCTGTTCATCTAGACCACACTGCCTCAGTTTGGCTGCGAGGATGCTGTGGGAGACTTTGTCAAAAGTTTTACTGAAGTCAAGATAGACCACATCCACTGATCTGCCATCATCTATCCACCTGGTTACGCCCTCATAAAAGACTATCAGGTTGGTCAAGCATGACTTCCCCTTGCTGAAGCCATGCTGACTGTATTCAATGTATTCAATGAATTATTTATTTCTTAAAGAGATACAATAAATCTTTACCCACTGTATTTGATGATTTTCATAGTAGGAATAATAAGTAACATGATTTGAGTGTGATTGGAACCAGGGACTTGGAGGGGGGAAGGGAGGTCACTTTGCACCATTTACCATGTGCGTTGGAAGGCAGCACTTGGTAAACAGACTGGACAGTGCTACTCACTCAAAATTTCCAGGTGAAGAAAAAGCAGATATATTTGCATTGAAATGAAGGAGCAAGAATGCCTCATAATTTGAAGAAGCAGCTTTGGTGCAAAAGCACAATTGTGAAGTTCAGTGCCATTGTTCTTGGTCACATTGGAGTGAATCCAAAATAATTCCATTGAATTCACTGGACTTTCATTGGGCTGAGAGTAGAATCTAACTCCGTGTTAGCTGGGGGTGGTAGAAGTGACAAGAATATAAATAACCTAGGATAATTATATGAAATACAAATCTTCCACAAGATGGTTCCTATTTTTTAGGACTGATCATTTACAACATGGGAAATTTCTGAAAAATTATCTTTTATTTAGTTCTTGGAGCTAAAATAAAGGAAGGAAGTGTTGCTTAGGGCATGGGGGACACACACACACACACATACTTTTGGTGCAGCTGTATATTTTTGATGTCGTATCTTGGAGTTTCCATCAGAGGATCTTCAAGCACCTTAGACAAAACAGAACCTGGATCAGCTGAAACTTTTAGGCTAGTCTACCTGAGTCCTCCTTCTTTCCCTTTTTGAAGACTGGAATGACATTTGCTATCCTCCAGTCTTTAGGCACCTCTCTTGATTGCCATGGATTAGAAAAGATGATGGAGAGTGGCTTAGAAATTACTTCCGCCGTCTCCCTTAGTAGGCGCGGGTGCATCCCATTAGAGCTCATGGTTTTGTGTACATCCAGTTTGCTAAACTTATCCCTAACACAGTTCTCATCAACCAAGAAAAGCTCCTCTGTTGCCTCAACTTCCTCTGGAGCCCCAGCAGTCTGGGTCTTGACATCAAGACAGCCCCCAGAAGTATAGACAGGGGCAAAGAAGGTGTTCAGTAGCTCTTCTTTCTTTGTATCCTCTGTCTCCAGGTCACCGACCTCATTCAGTAGGGGGCCTACACTGCCTCCAGTTTTAGTTTTACCTGCAATGTATTTAAAGAAGCCCTTTTTGTTGCCCTTGACTTCTCTTGCAAGGTTTAATTCTAAAGAGGCCTTGGCTTTTCTAGTTGCATCCCTACATTTTCTCACCAGAGCCTTATAATCATCCCAAGTGGCCATCCCCTCCTTCCATGACCTGTAGACTTGCTTCTTCCTCTTGAGTTTGCCCAGTAGCTCCCTGTTTAACCACACAGGTCTTCTGGCTCTCTTCCTTGAATTCCTACATATAGGAATGCTCTTTTCCTGGGCCTCAAAGAAGTAGTCTTTGAATGTTAACCAGCTATCTTAGGCCCCTTTGCCTGCCAGTACCCTGTCCCACGGGATTTCCCCTAGCAATTGCTTGAAAAGGCCTGTTCCAGTGCTCTGTCACCCTGTCTATAGCAAAAGTAGTAGTTGTGCCCAATCAACCTGAGAAGGAACTTCTTCACAGTGAGGGTGACGGAGCACTCGAACAGGCTGCCCAGGAGAGTTATGGAGTCTCCTTCTTTGGAGAGATTCAAGACACGCCTGGATGTGTTCCTGTGTGACTTGGTCTAGGTGATCCTGCTGTGTCAGGGGGATTGGAGTGGATGATCTTTCGAGATCCCTTCCAATCCATAATGATACTGTGATCTAGTAGTAGAACAAGGGCCAATGTGTGTAAGCTGGAACACAGGCGGTTCCATATAAATATCAGAAGGAACTTCTTCACAGTGAGGTTGACAGAGCACTCAAAGTGGCTACCCAGGAGGGTTGTGGAGTCTCCTTCTCTGGAGATGTTTAAATCTTGCCTGGATATATTCCTGTGCAACTTGGTATAGGTGATCCTGCTGTGGCAGGGGGATTGGACTATATGATCTTTTGAGGTCTCTTCTAATCCCTAATGTTCTGTGATTCTATATTTGTGTTACAGATTCAGAAATGTTCAGGCTATCAGTATGAGAATATTTGCCAAGCTTTATGTCGTTAGAGGTTGATAGTAAAGAAATTCTGTGATGCAGTCATTTAGAAAGGAAGCTATCTTCTGGAGTAGCAGCTTTCTGTTAAATTTTAAAATTTTTCATCTTGCAAGCATTTGAAAAGACCTTCGTGGAGAGCATCAGACGATGCTAAGAACTAGATAGTGAAGGAGATGAGGAGTGTTCTCCACATGGCATGTCATTGGGCCAAAGATGCATGTTTGTTATAGTTTCTCTTAGTCCATACCCTTCATTTTTAAAAAATCAAATCCCTGAAATCCCTTACCAGGAAATAGAAACATTCTATGAACTTGAATATTTCTCAGTTTGTAGAAGCATAGAAATAGAATGAACTATTTATCTTCTGTATTCTGGAATGTAATTGTCAGAGGATTCCAATTCTGTGAAAAATCAAGTGACTAGGTAAGTCAAATTAATGTTATCTAAGACAATGGACATCCAGTACGTTTTATATTTTTTTTCCTAAGAAGACTATTTTGGAAGAAGACCCATCATACATCATACTGTGGTTTTACCAGGTATGATTTGAAATGTTACTCTTTTCTCCTGAAACTTAACAGCACTGAAAACCAGNGGGGGGGTGGTAAATACCAGCGGACAGACGGGCCAGATTGGACATCCTGGGGGGCCGTCTCCGGCCCATGGGCCGGGGTTTGAGGACCCCTGGCCTAAAGCAATCCCATCTGGCCTTCTGCTAAAGGTATATCTTCCACTTAAGAAAAAACACTAGAGGTGCTTTCTGCTTTGTAGCAATGCTTTTCATTTTAATCTGGCTGTATTTGTGCTGTTGTTCCAAGCAAACAAAAATGAATTCTTTGCAATTTGGGATTATATTTCCTAATGCCCTGTAGGCAATACACTTTTTTGAGCAATATAGGCTACTGCAGAGGGAAAATGAACCCTTTATATGCTCAGGAAAAACAAGTCAAAAATGGAAAACTACAAGAGTTGTTTTCAGGCCAAGAATAATTACAGTGAATTGGAGAATTTACTATTCATAAAACACGTAAGCAGAACTCTAGTCTTCTTCAAGTCTGATCTAAAGCAGGAGTTATAGCACATATGGAGTCTTCACGGAACTGAAGTGCAAGAAGGTCACTCGCTGACTTGGCTTTAAGAACAAGAAACAAGATTTTTGAAACATGTTTACTGACCCACTTTCCGTGGGCCACATATATTTTTTAATGGCTCCATGTGGAAATGTGCTTCAGCAGAATATATAGTACAGTTGTAGAAGCAGCAGGTAAATCGTCATCAAAATATTGCAAGTTTTAGTGCTAGCATAAATTCTGCAAGCTCAATCATTAATGTGAAAGTCTACATTAAAATTAATGGATTTTTATTGGTCTGAGAATGTGGCACACGCAGCTGACATGAGATGATTTTCTTGTTGTACTTCGTGGTCTAATGCACTGAATGCATGGATCAAAACATTGTGGGGCTGAGAAGGGAGAATGGGAAATGCTTTGCCTTGACTAACCATTTGCGTTACTTGCTTACTGCCAAATTAATACTCCTCCCTGACACTAAAAGACCATGTCATTCTGGCATAGCACATCAACTGTCACAGGCAAGCCCCTATATCCAGTAAGGATTTATAATACTTCAGGATAGGCACTTCAACACCTTTTGGATACTGCTGCAGTGTTCAGGTTGGGCTATCTGTATGTAGGCACACACCTTCCTCACGTACAACAAACCAGTTACACCATGCTATTTTTGCAGGAGCATTGCCTTTGAGGAGCAATTCAGGGTGCCCTCAGTAAGCTTTATTTTCAAATAACTGAAGAACACAATCCCTGTTTCTCATATTGCAGTTCAGTGGCTGGAAAATCTACCCAGGAGGTAGAAAATTCCTTTGGAGCCCAAAGCCATCAAGCTGAAAAGGATGAAACCAAATTCCCTGCCCTAACCATGGCAGCCTGCAGCACAGACAAAGATGAGGGCTTCCCTCTGTGCTTCTTACTGTGCCTATGTGACTGCAGAAAAGCAAGAAGTCACAGAAGCTCAGAAACTCAGAGCAGAAAACAGAAAGGGGCTTTGAGGCTCAGCAGTAATTCTGCCAGCAAGAACACAAAATCTTCACTCTTCCATTCTGCTTTATTCACTGTCCACAGGCAAAGCACAGGAATCAGTACCATGGACTCCAGGAGATGAAATAATCTGTTTAAATATTGGTCACAACCTACTGTATGTGTTAGGAGATAAGAACTGCTGAGTTTACTTCTACTAGATTCACCACAGTTTGCAGCATGGGGTGGAAAATGGTTTGGGGGCAGCTGATCTCATCCTTTGCTGGAGAGTAGAAGCCTTGATCCTGTTTAACTCTATGGTCTTAACAGCACAGCCACCCTCACTGACAATATTCCTTACAATAAATGTCTGTTTTGGACACAATGTCCTATCACACTGTTGCTGGGATGCTGCGAGAATCTGTAAATTGCTATAAAGTAGACTTATTCCTTAAATATATTTATTTAAAAGACACCTATACTGATAAAAGAAAAAAATATCCCTGCTTTCTTTTGCATAAAAGTGGCATAAAAGCCTTATTATTTAAAAATAAAGAAATTTTGAAAATTATCTAAACCTCTGCTGTTCTTAATCATCTTCTGTACAATTCTTGATCATGACTATGTAATTACACACCTCTAGAAGGCTATTGCATTTTCTTGTTATGAGACCTTCTGTAATTTCTGAAACTAGACAGTTAACAAAAAGTTATGCTGATCTGCCTTTTGTGAGATATTTACGTGCAGCTATGTGCTTCTGGGGCCTGGTACAATTTACAGGGTTTGACTGAAACAAATAGGTCTCTTTTACAGTCTAGTTTTCTAGTACTTTATATATATGTACTACTTTTGTATAGCCATGAGGATAATAGGTTTTTTTGCACGAAGTTTGGACAGGAAAGAGATTAATGTAGAGAAAGTTCATGCCACAGTTATCAAGCCTTTCCTTTCCTTCCAATGATAGATTTAATTTTTATTTTTATGTTTAGATTTTTTGAGGGTTTATGTTGCTATTTTAATTTCTGTAATGACAGTCCCTCTAAATAAAGAAGAAATATAATATAAAACGCTGGTCAGTGATGTTCTGATTTCTTTGAAAAAACCTGACCTACATTTTTTAGGTGCAAGATAAGATGCAGTAAAGTGCTCTCCAGCATGCTGGAGACAACTGTGATGAGCATCTTTTTACAACTCTTTATGTGCCCAGATATATAGTTCATTTCTTCATTTCTCACTTGAAATGGACATAAGCAAATGTGGGCCTTTTCTGCTTATCTATATAAATATATCAAAGCATCACTGGTGAGTGGGTTTAAATAATTTAGATTGAAGTTGTACTTTATGAAAGCCTGTGACTTTCGGAATCTAAGGAAGGATTAGAGTTGTGCACGGCCTTTTGCTGTGTTTGCTGAAAGGTCTCTCCAGTGTTCCATCATGTCCCTGACACACAGTTTAAAACCTATTTGTGTTTTAAGTTACCCATTCTGAAGCTCTAGAAAGATGCGCTTGTAACTGAACAGTTTTAATTCTGTTCTGAAGTCATCTGCTCAAAATTCTGGCTGAAGAAGGACATTCTCTTCTTTTTCAAGAATGGCACAGGTATTCAAATATTTTTTATTCTGCAACTAGTTCATTTTCACTAAAATTACTAGTTATATCTGCAGAGCAACAAATTAGAAATTAAGAAATATCTGGTTACAAACACTCTTAGTTGCACCCCAATGGTCTTTTCTCTCCCTTGATAAATGCTAAATATTTTAGCCAAACTTCTCCATTTACATTGCACTTCAAGTTCAAAATTGAGTTAAATTTGTGCAGACAACTTTGAATACCATAATCATCAATGTGCTATGTTCTTGGTTTTTGATGAATTTTGTGTTTGTGGAGTTGCCAGAATATTATACATACTGTTCTATGTCATTGATTCATACCATATCTGTTGCTGGCTGTCAATTCTGGAGATATACTCTGACCAATGTACCACTGTTAATATCATATTCAGCATCTTTACGGAGTCGAGGAATACTAAAAAGTAGAAACAATCATTGAAAGAGTTAAAAATTATCTATAAACTAGAGATTCTATAACTTGGTTAAAAATGTCAGCTTTGAATGGTGACTTTGTCTGGATACAAGCAAACATTTATGAGGTTGCTTTTCTTACAGTCTAGTTGGGAGAAAATCCAAGATTTTAATTTACACTAATATATATTTGTGCTAATAAACTTGGTAGAAGAACTATGACCCATACATTATTCTTGACTCACTATGAAATCACATTTTCCTGAGACATGAGTACGGGACTGTCTGAGTTCTAAAAGCGTCTGGCCTTTCTAGCATAAAACAGGAACATGAGGAGCTCAGTGGGGTTTAGTCTACACGAGTAGAGTGTCGATCTGCTGGAGGGTAGGGAAGCTCTGCAGCGGGATCTGGACAGGCTGGAGCAATGGGCTGAGCTCAATTGTATGAGTCAAGGCCAAGTGCTGGGTCATGCACTTTGGTCACAACAACCACCAGCAACACTACAGGCTTGGAGAAGAGTGGCGGGAGAACTGCCTGGTGGAGAAGGACCTGGGGGTGTTGATTGACATCTGGCTGAACATGAGCCAGCAGTGTGTCCAGGTGGCCAAGAAGGCCAATGGCATCCTGGCCTGTATCAGAAATGGCGTGACCAGTAGGAGCAGGAAGGTGATTGTGCCCCTGTACTCGGCACTTGTGAGACCGCACCTCGAGTACTGTGTCCAGTTTTGGTCACCACAGTACAGGAAGGGCATTGAGGTGCTGGAATGAGTCCAGAGAAGGGCAACCAAGTTGGTGAAGGGGCTGGAGGACATTCCCTATGAGGAGAGGCTGAGGGAGCTGGGGTTGTTTAGTCTGGAGAAGAGAAGACTGAGAAGGGACCTTATTGCCCTCTACAACTACCTTAAAGGAGGTTGTAGCAAGGCTGGTGTTGGGCTCTTCTCTCAAATTGGTGATGATAGAACGAGGGGAAATGGCCTCAAGTTGCATCGGGGGAGGTTTAGACTGGATGTTAGAAAGAAATTCTTTACTGAGAGGGTGGTTAGGTGCTGGAATGGATTACCCAGGGAGGTGGTGATGTCACCAACCCTGGAGGTGTTTAAGGAACGAGTGGAATGCGGCGCTTGGGGATATGGTCTAGCGGTTAGACAGTAGGAGAAAGGGCTAGACTTGATGAACCTGGAGCCCCTTTCCAGCCATGATGATTCTATGATTCTATAATACAGAAACCACAGGGTGGGCTGTCTACATGGAGACATTATAGTACTGTAGCATGCATCATTGTTAAAGGGAAACCCAGACAATCCTATCTAACCTCATAAACAGTGTAATATTATGATTTAATTTATTCAGGTAATTTTTCAATCAGATATATATATATATGGAGCATATATACAGCATTTTCAAGTCCAAATTGACTTTTCCATGCTGTGATTGCTGGTGTAAGCAGTATTAGAGTAAGATATACTGCATGTGGTAATTTATGCGTACTAAATGCCTCAGGTGCCTAGGAGAATTGGCTGAACTTTGTTAGCTTTGGGATTGAGCTGGCAGTACCCAAGGAGTAGTTTATAAGGTAAGATTCCATAAAGAAACTGTTGCCAGCATGGGAGTGATGTTGCTTTTGGGAGTGTCCCAGCAGAGATAGGGCAAAGATGGGACTGCCAGTTTGGGAATTCCCTGTGATTTTAGCAGACAGCTTTGTTCAATGTACTGTGTTTTTCATATTCCTGCATTAAACCTCGGCGATGATGTTATAATTGACCATTTTTTGTGTTTGTTTTCTTAAATTATTTTGAAAATCCACATGAATGGGACATTGTAAGTGACTGTGACTTCAGTGGTAACTGATAACATCTGGGACACTTATGCTAGCACGCAGTGCAGCTTGCTTTCCTGCAACACAAAGAAGGCTGTGTATGACTTGATAATTACAGAAGAACATCTGACATCTTGCTGTCATCGTGATGGCCTTGCTGCATTCATGCCTGCAGTAAAAATTAAATGCATTCCTATTTTAATCATGTCCTTGTCGTGGTTATACGAGCAACAAAGACTGGTTTGGAATCTCTAGCAAATACACGCAAAGTATGTATTTGCTAGCTGAAGAGTTTAGGCTGCATGCAACTGTGATAATCTTTTGCACATAATCAATGGCCAGTGACATCCACTGTACCCCATGGAAACTGGCACTTCTCAGTGACAGTCATGATGTTAGAGCTCCTGAACTACACAGTAATTCCTAACATGTGCTGTCCTCCTAGTAGCATACAAAGTAAGAAATAAAACTGTTAGTTGTTTACTATCATTTCCAATTCTGAGCAAGTGTTCCCTTGCCAAATCTCTGCTGGATTTTTACCCTGGTGGTGTGTCAGAGCTGGCTTCCGGTGCTGCACTTTCAATTACATACCTTTTCTCAAGTTTTACAGCCTTTTGCTTAGTGTCAGTTAGAGTGTTTGCAAATACTCTGCTGCTGTGGTTAACTCCACATTTTCTTTACGACAAACATTTAAACCATTTCTGTTTTGGTTGAATCAGTCCTCTCCAGAGTTGAGTTAGACATCCCTGTCAAGGGCATGCACAGCATATAAAGTTTGCTGATCCAGATCTCCTGAGGACTCTGATTTGGCTTAGGGTGGGGAAAAGAGAGTGCATGAGGCACAATGTTTGTCTTGAATTTAGCTTTGCTTCTATCTCTGGAGAATAAGACCACAGCAGATACAAACACAACTGAACATGCACTAAACCAACCGAAACCTGCTCCATGCTTATTCCTGTAGAACAGAAGAGTAAGTGCTGTGCTGAAGAAATCCCACAGGACACTCTCCCCTGTAGCAAACATCATCTGCAACATCCTACTGATTCCTTCCCAGAGGAATGGCATCCATATACAATTCTCAGCACAAAAGGAGAGGTTGGACGCAGTATCCCTGCAGACCAGTAAGCTGACACTGAAACAAGGAATCATCCTAAAGACACAGGCCAGTTCCAGACTATTACAGTTATTTCAAGCAATGTGTATCGTGTGTTTCTCTGTAATGTTCTTGATGTATTGTTAATATTAATTGTTACTTTCAGATAGGAGTGGTAGGTTAAAAAATTTGTGTATGTAGTCCTGTGGGAGTAACAAAATTTGTTCCTGCACGTTATGAAACTTTCTTAGACAGTCAGGGCATCTCAAGTAAAGATAAAACGTCTTCAGGAACCTCAGTAGTAATAAAGTGGTCTGACAAAAATATAAAATGTCTTTGAAATATTTAATTTAAAAAGGAAGTTTTGAGATATCTACTGCTACTATATATGCACAGACACATGAACATTTATACACATGTACATTTATAATAGTAGGTTCTACGTAGGTTTACTAAAATCCAGCCAGTTGTTAAAATCACTTCACTGGAATCAAATAGCCTTTCTGAGAACAAAAAAATCTTTCATAGTCAAGACAGTGGCCTTGTGATGTGATATACTGGATGTGTTAAGGTCTGCTGATGTGTTAAAGCACTGTCTCCCATCACCCTCACACTCCCTGAGCAGTGCTATAATACTGTAGAGTATCCACACAATATAACTTTAAGTGCCTTGATGGCCTATACTTCCTGGGGACTGAAGCAGTTTTTCCTTCATTGCAAGGAACAACATTTTAGTGTACATTACAGACCAGATCTCAGGTCCTAATCTTCTGTGAGGAGCCTTGTTATGAGCACCACTGTACTCTTGCCTTTGTAGCTCCTCACTCCTCCCAAGGAAGCAAAGGTGTTGTGGTCAGACTCTGTGTATGAAAGTCTGTCTCCAAGTCTGTATGTGACCAGGTTAACTGTACAGTGTAGTGGAGACTGCAGCTCCAGTGCATTACAAATGCAGTTACTGGACAGAAGGGAGTTCCCTCTGTAGGCAGTCATAATTCAGGGCCTCACAACGGGAAGCCAAAGTATTTTACTCTTTGAATGTATAAGACCTTACACTCCTTGCCTAGGCATTTTATTTAGATCACAGAATATCTTTAATTGATCCAGAACTGCCAGAGCAGCACTAAGCCATGCCCCTAATCACCAGGTCCACAGGTTGTTTCAATACCTCAACCGCTGTACTAGTCAGCCTACTCCAGTGCTTGATTACCCTTTTGGTGGACACACTACTGGCTCATATTCAACAGACTATCAACCAATACCCACAGGTCGTTTCCCTACCTGTAGCTTTCCAAACACTCATTGCCAAACCTGTAACCGATGTTTCCTTCTCCATCAAGTCAGGAAGGAAAGCAGTCTGGTTATGTGGGATGAGGTCAGTGTTGGCAGCACTAGCTGAAAAAATTCTCAAGCATTTGTCTTGTTGGCATTTATATTGAAGTTTGTTTGCCATTTGCATTTCTCAGTATTTCACTGTGAGTCTAGGATTAAAACGCACACTGAAACTCGGTTGAATCCATAAAGCATCAACTATAAAAATTCATGCTCAGTCAGAAACTTTGCAAAAATTTAATGAAGCCATAACTAAATTCAAAGTTGAGTTAGCTATGCTTTGTTGTTTTGTAATGAAAGTTCTGTGCAGCACTTCTGAAATGGAGACCACTGATACTGTTTCTGTGACTAGTGAACATGGGAGACACACTGAGCCAAATGCCTGCTTGTGGCATTCTCACTGAAGTCAGTCACCCTAGGGATGAAATTGACCTGTTGAACTGTGTTTTTAGAACTAATAGAATAATTTATTCGACAATCAGATTGAAGGAAAAAGAACTGTGACTTGAAGAACAAGTTGAATTAATTCAGTTTAGCAGTTGGGGAAAAGGTGTGGAAGATAAATCTGCCCCAAACAATATTAGATTTTCATATACTGAAACATCAGTTGAAAAAACTCCACATAAACCTCTCTAATCTGGCTGGATTCAGAAGGCAATATAAGGAGATCAGTGTATACAGGGATCTGCAGGTTATTTACCAAAAATATTATAGATAATACCCTGATTTTTCTTTTTTGTTCCCCCCTTTAATTTTTACAAAGTCCCAAAATAAATTTTTGAGACTGTGGAATGATTTTCTCACAGAAAATTATTTCTTCTTTTGTTTCTGTGTTTTTAAATCAGTTTAGTAGAGCCACTTACTTTTGTCTCCAAATTAAAAGCTAAATCAACAGAATTAAAGATTTTTATAAAGGATAGGCTATATATAGGTGCAAACAACCATATTTAGAACTCCACCCCACTTACGATATTTATTTGATATATGTCATCCTATTCAAGGGCCTGGAGGACAGGTCTTATAAGGAGTGGCTGAAAGAACTGGGGATATTTAGTTTGGAGAAAAGGAGGATGCGGGGAAGCCTTATTGCTTTTTACCTGAAAGGAGGTTATAGAAAGGGGGTGTTGGTCTTTTCTCCCACGTCAATAGTGATAGAATGACAGGGAATGGACTCAAGTTGTGACAGAGGAGGTTAAGATTAGACATTAGGAAATATTTCTTCGTTGAAAAAGTGGTCAAGTATTGGAACAGGCTGCTCAATTTTAGGTTGATAATTGATTAGGTTTCCCTAGTTTCATTTTCTCTAGGCTAAACAACCTCAGTTTCCTCAACTGCTCCCCACAGGACAAGTGCTTTAGACCCTTCATGAATGTTCTTATCCTTCTCTGGACCTGCTCCACCACCTAAATGTCCTTCTTGTAGTGAGGGACCCAGAACTGAACACAATATTCAATGTGCAACCTCACTAGTGCTGAGTACAGGGAGATGATCACCTCTCTACACCTGCTGGCCCCATATCTTCTACTACCAGCCAGGATGCCATTTTCTGCCAGGGCCACCTGAGCACTATGCTGGTTCAGGTGACCATCAATACTCCCAGTTCTTTTTCCGTTGTGCAGGTTTCCATGCTTTGTCTGACCATTGGGAAGGCAGAGTGTGTCTCCAGTTGTCTACCTCTCTTTCACACTCCCTGACACTCCTCAGCCTGGTCACTTCCTCTCAGAGCTTTATCACTAAATGTAGCAGTTCTTCTACACCTCCCATATATGAGCTCACAGCTGCTTTCTAGAGCCAGTGTGACAGCTGGACACATCCTGCAGCCTAGTACCTGGGTGGCTGTGTGTATACCCTGGATATCCATCTGGGCAGCTTTGTCTGCTATGGTGGGGGCAGCATAAGAAGTGGCCACCACCTTCTGCTGAGTGGAAACCATTGCTACTGGTCACTATAGGCAAAACACAACAATTACCTTGAAAAAGAATAATTAAAAACAAATCAAAAGAATGAGAAAACTAGTGAAGTCTCAAACATGTCCCAGAAAGAGTACTTTTCTATACTTTTCAGGTGTTCACCTGTCATGTCAAAGTAACTTAAAGATAATGCATCAACATTTTTACATTTTCATTTTTTGAGTGACGTAGCTAAGTACAAATGGCTTGATTTTTCAGTGTTGGTAACACTACAAGTAGTCACAGAAGGCAGGTATTATTTCTTGAAGTGCCAGTCATGAGAGAGTAAATCATGATAAGAGAGGAAGTTGTATACAGGTTGTATCTTTTAGGTTTGTACTGTGGTGTATGGATTCTTCAATATTATTTCTGGACCACCTTCCATGAATACAGGAATGGCAGAATTAAAAAACGTTAGTACTGAGTAAGAAAACCTGACCAGACTAAGAGGAAGCTTCAGGACAAAATGGATAAAACTGTTCATTAGATAATTGTGTCTGGGGTCAGAAAATTGAGAGCAATTAAAACAGTATGTCTGAACAAGCATCCTTGAAAGGATGACCTTGAACTCCTTTTTCATGTTCATTGGAAATTATTGGCCAACCAGAGTGAAAGAAATTCATTGCATGTTATTTTACTGGATATTGTAGTAACTGCAGAAAAAGCAGATGTGATACACCATGAACATCTTGCCAGAACAGAATGACCAATCATTGTATAGGTTGGTCATACATGAAAATGAGCCCCTGATTATATACAGAAGTTACCTCTTTGCTGTATGTGGGATAATAGCTTTTCAATTCCATTAGTCATGTGTACTACGTCTATTTTGTAGTTGAATTTCATTGATGTGCACATATCCATCAGGTCACAGTTTTTTTCCAGTTTGTGTATTGGATGGACCACTGTGCCTGGTTATTGAAGAGAGCATTAAATGCAGCACTGCCCTCATGGTTAGTTAGGGCAGTTTGAATGTGTCCTTCTTATAAAGCGTAATCCATGGTTAAATCAGTATGTAAGACTTATTAATGACTATATCTGATAAAAATGAATATAACATATTTGGTTTCTATACATATAGCCATATATATTGGAGAATATAATATATTAGAAAATATAATACATTCACTTTCAGAAGCACATTAATGAGAGTGGCAGACTAATAGGGTTTTTCAAGACCTATCCTACACATTTACATTGCTTTTAAACCACAAAAATGGTGACTTTTCTGCAGAGACAAAAACCAATGTGATTTTACAAAGGAACATATAACAATAGTGTTATTTTATGAAACTGTATTACACTATAATCAACAGGAAGAGCTAGCAGCTTTTAATGCTGAATGTGTTTTCTTATAATAAACACTTGTCAATATAACACTATCTTGTGCCTGCTATATCTTGTTTCCACCGTGACCTTTCAAACCACATGCATGTTCTTTTCTCTCCCTCTGAGAAAACCTTAACAACATTCTAATCATGATGAAGAGCAATTAACTGTCTTCAACCAGCTGTGCTACTCAGCTCATCTGGGAATGGGATAAAACCTGCTCCTCAATGCAGATCCCACACAGGCATGGCAAACAAGGCAAGTGTAGAATGGTTTTAAATATAAAAAATTGGCACTTTCACAAATTTGGGAAGCTTTGGGTGAAGTGCAATGGTATGTCTATTGTTAAAGGGAAGTCTCATTCCTACTTGCTCTACAGTCTCTGTAAGATAATGTATTAGTTTTAATAACATGCTTTTTAAAGGTCAGGATTTGAAGAACAGCACTTATTGTTGACAATGTTGCAGCAAGCATCCTTGCCCTCATGAAGCAAGACTTTGTGGCGGTGGCATTCTCTGATTGCTCAAGGAAGAGAAATAGCTTCTTGAATGTGCAGTTGTTGAAAGTGCACCACAGATACTTTCAGAAACAGTAGTTGGAAAGTAGTATCTGGCTTCTACATTTTTACAAATCTGTGGCTAACCCATGTTATGCCTCAATTGGTTTACAAAGCTCTTGCAGGTTTTTGTCTATTAGCACCATTGTTTTAATTATAAAAAGTTTATGACAAAAAATTATATAAAAGTTAATCATTAAGAACTGGTTTCTGAGGTGAAAAACCCCAACAAGCTGATGGTATGGTATGGTTCTTCTTCCTGAAACCCTGAGAAAGTTGTGCTATGTATATTTGGAAGTAAGCATAAAACATTTTTAATGCCTGTGTGAAGAAGCAGGGGGGGAGGCCCCCCTAGCCGAGTCAACGACATGCACACCAAAATGGTTAAAATGCTGAGCTCGTTTATTCCCGTAATTGCCTTGCTTATATACCGTTATTCCCTGTCCACGCTGCACTGAGTATAAGCTCGCTGGATACATGGCCTTTATCACGCGCAGCTGTCCTCTAGCCTATTGGCTATCATCGACAGATTGCCTGTTAGAATACGAATCCCCTGACACAGCCCTTTTCACTGTTTCCCACGTCCTGGATAGCATTCTTTTGTAATTGCAACATTACTGCTCTTCCCTGCTTATCACCTTCAAGGCTGTTCCCAGGGTAGCTATTTTTGACTCAGTGTGGGGTTGTCCACAGCGTCCAGCACTAAGTCCATTAAGAACTCGTATACACATGTGTACTTTGAACAGAAGTATTTTTTGTTTTAGTTCTGTGTCATCATTTTATAAGTTGATCTGGACTGCCTTGCAGAATGTTCAGAAGTGCAATCTAGCTACACAAAATGTCTATGATACATATAATGAAATTATAAATATATAAATATAGCCAAGTGATCCTGCAGAAACTCTTTCAAATTCTCTGAAGAAAATTGTGTTGTTTAGATGTTTCTGTATAAACTGGTTTGATAAAAATTGTTGCAAGTAATATAGTTTATAGAAATAAATGACCTATGATTTTATGAACCAGAATTAATCAGCTGATGGAAAATTCTGACTTTTTGTCAAGTTGGAAATGTTGTTGTATTGCTGAATTGTCTTCCCAGATCCTTGTTTAACCTCATGGTATATGTTTTCTAAACATTATTTATTTATACTGATAGTTTCTGAGAAACAACGTACACATTATGACCCACACTAATGTGCGAGTTAGGTGCCTACAGTTGGAAGCCTTTAGTCACTTTTCTTTAGCAACCTAAAAGTAAGTTTAGGCAGAGATGTATCAAGTTGAATTTACCCAACCTTTTGCATACATTGTAGTGGGAAACAAGGTGCAAGGTATTCAGCAAGTGTCAGAAGCACACCTCTTTACTCAATCTACTTTCCATTAAGTACTGAAGCTCAAACTGCATGTGAACTAAGATAAGATTAGCACTAGTAAGATAAACAATAATTATTGTTATACCTTCCAGTGAAATTACAATTTCAGGGGATCTTCAAAGAAACCTTTAAAAGAAATAGGGAAAATGAATGAGGGATATTTGTCATGGTTTGAAATCATGGGTTTCTAGTATTGTGTTTTTCTGCATGGAAACAGGTCTCTCTTGGAGCCCCTCCCTGCGGTGCTGCAGTTCTAGCCTCCAGTTGTAAGGGGGAGCTGCAGCCATGGGCAGGAGGAGCCCAGGCCTCCCCTTTTCAGATGGAGGGGAGATTTCAGAGAGAAGGTCTTTTCTAACTGACCCATGTTGGTGGTGAGTAGTGGAACTGCCTCCTACTCACCCATGACCACTGCACTTCTTTTCCTTGTGGAAACCTGGTGTTCACAGTTCAGTCTGTATAACCTCTGCCCAGTGCCAGTGGTTCCTATGAGGATAAATTCCTTGCTCCATTTTCTCAAAGCCAGTCTCCTGCTCCAGTGCATCATTTTTGATGAGTTACAGACAGGAGACTTCCTCCATTTCACCACTCTCTACACTTGCAGGTGAACTTCTCCATTGATCTCTGAGGTTTCAAATCCCCACTGTTTCCTCCATCACCATGCTCCAGGGTACAAGATGAGGCTGCTAGTGCATTGCCAAATCGAGTAATGAGTCCTTCTACTCTGAATGAAGAGGCACCACACACCTGAAACAGGAACTCAAACTGCCAGTTTTTCCCCTTACCCTAACATGATTGTTTGCAGAGGCACAGTTGGCTAGAACTGAAGCTGGGGAGAGCATGGAATTCCAAGCTGCTTATTGAGAGTTGCCATAGCAACTAATCAATCCTCAGGCTAAGAAACCTTCCAAATTCAAACTACAACATTTTTTAACTAAAAATATCTCCAACAAAAGTCAGTCAAATATATAAAAAAAAATTATGCAGCAGTTATTTCAATTTAGCAAAATTATAAGCAACTGACTTACCACCACACCCTTTTTAAACAATTGGAAATCTTCAGTAACAACACTTACTCTTAATACCCTCTGTAATCAAACCAGATTTTGTTCCCTGAACACTGTGCATCTTCCTACTCCTTCATGTTAAACTATTGTTGTGGGTTGAACGGCCTCAATTTGGTTCTTTCAGTTGGTGCTTGCATTCTTCAATGCACCAACTGGCTCTTGGGTAGAGTTTACCAGGCAATGAAGCAACTTTGAGGAAAAGAAAATGTTTTATTGGACCCACACCCAAAAGAAAGAAAGGAAAAAAATCCCAATCAAGTAAACAAGCAAAAAGATACTGCATCACACTGCCATTGTACACATTCTGGGAAGATGGGAGACAACTACATAGTGGTCTGGCATTAGCCAGATGAGCCCCTGGGGGAAGGGGCGTACACTGCACACAAATGGATGACTGAGAACATCCCCAGGGCACAGGCTCCCTCCACGGCTCTGCTGGGCTCAGTGGCTCCAAACCATCCATACGCCCTCTCTTCCTGCTTTTGGCGAGGTCCTCAGAGCACCCTGTGGCATGGGCTCCACACAGGCTGGCAGACAGGCCAGGATGGATTTGCATACCTTCAGCCAGCAATGGTCACTTGGGTGCAACAGTGTATACTTCACCCGCAGTCTCTTGGCAATTGTCCCAAAAGTTTAAGCATCATAAGTCCCTTCGGCTTTTTCAGCACACACAGTCTAGCTAAGCAACAAAGGACAACAAATGCCCCTTGCGCCTCTTTCTCCTACTTACTCAAGAATTTCCCAGTTTCTCAGTTGCACCTGTGACAGAGCTTCTCTGCCTCATGGCCAGAACAAAACCAAGATGGTGTTGGCAGTGTGGCCAAGATGGTACCAATGAGTTCACAGATCGGTTTGCAGCCGCTCCTCTGCTCTTGGCATCTGCCTGGCTCAGCATTGTGCACACATGCCCACTGCAGTGGTGGTGTGGGCTGCCAGCAGCCACCCAAGATGCTGCTACCTCCTCAGTCAGCAGGGCTTGCAGGGAAGGACCAGAGCTTAGCTTAGTTATGCAAGAATGTGTGGTTAACATCTGTATGATGGGTTTTTTGGTGTTGATGTTTTTATGTCAAGTGAATTAAATATGTTTTGTTGTTTTTCACCAAATCAAGTCAGTATTTGGTTTTGTCTGTGACTTTTTGAATCCCCATTGTTTGTTTTTTCGTTTCAGCCCACTAACACATTAACTAAATGTATTAGCTAATCTCATCTCAGCCTAGATCAAGTGATCAACGTCTTACAAAACTTGAGTTCCTTCTTAGACAAATCACTCTGCTGCAGGATCTACTAGGACACTTGATTTGTACAGGGTGAAGGATCCACTGATAGCCAGAGGGTAAGCTGTCTGTCTCCCTGAACAAATGGAACATTTTCTGCTTAGCAAGATGTAGGAGGCTTTAGGAGAAAGAAGCACATCCCCTGCACACTGTGGGGAACAGTTCTACAGTGTGTAAAGTGTAACAGCCATCTGCTTGGCCAACAATGCTGATGGCCTATAGGAAAAACTGCTCAAGTTAAAGAATCATAGTCATAAGCCTGTGAGCTACAACAACTCATATACTGCACATGCTCACTGCTGAGTTATCTCAGTATAGCTGGAAATTAGATGAAGCCCATGAAGACCCAACTGCACAAAATTCATAGGCTGTTGCTTTTCATTTCTGTGCTCCTAGAAATGAAGGGCTTCTTGTATGTAGGTATGTAATATACCCACTCCAAGAGAGTGCAACTAAAAACCTGAGATTTATCTTTTTTGAGACCCTTGTGTGTAAAAGACTGTATCTTTATTTCTCTCATTTATAGGTACTCTGCTTTTCAGGTTGCTGATGAAGTGGGATTTGACTGCATGAAAAAGATTACACTAGATCACTTGGGTGTCATCATTTGAGGGTTGCCCAAAACTTTTGGGTAATTGTATTTATCCTTTCATGAATAAAAATGCATTTTAGCTTTAAGAGATGCTCCCATTAACCCCTAGGGTGAGCAGCAGCAGTTCAGCAGTTTTGACTCTGGGCAGCCCCACTATGAGTCCCACTGCCAGGAGGTGAGCTGATTCACCTCTGTTTATGATGAATCACCAAATGACTCTGGCCACTGTTCACTCAAGCAGTGAGCCCCGTCTGCTTTTAAGTGAGCAGCCTCCGCCCTCCGCTTCTCCCACGCCAAGACGGCATGCAACTTAAAGAGAACTGCACCAAGCCGGATCCACTTTGCCTGCAGCCTCTGTCTCTGGAACGAGATGGCATGAGCTACAAATGCAGTTGTGGGGTGATGCACAATGGACTGTGGTGAGATGATGAAACTGTTTTCCCCTTCCCTTGTGACTATGAAGGGAGAAAGAGATTTAACCTCTGGGGGAACCACGCAGAGCCGAGCTGAACTGTAACTCCCTGAAACCCTTTCAACTTCTTCCCTCATGGAGCTGAATTGTGGCTTCCTAGAATGCTCAAGCTCCTGGAGGGAGCCTTTCGTCTTTGGGACGCTGCACAGCTTTGCTCTGGCTGTGGAGGCGGTCATATGTGACTTGCTGGAGCCATGTTGCCTTTGTCTTTACCTTGAGTGTGGTCCCATGTGACCAGCCCCATCCTGCCTTTGTTCTTTGTTGTGGAGAACTGGTGCGGATGCTGAGATACTGTCCTCTGGTTCTGCCACTAAGCAACCGAGGGGTTTTGTCTTCTTCCACCACTTCACACTTGAGATGGTTTCTTTAGGGTCATGAGTGCATACCGTTTGACTTCTTTAGACTCCAGGGTATGCTGGAGTGAGTTTTGACATGTCTGGTGCTACTGAGATGAGCAGTGGCGTGTTTTCATTCAAGGGCATGATAATCCACAGTCAATCTGTAGGGTATGAGGTCCCGGATTCATTCCCCAGATCTCTACCACTCATTTGTGAATAGAGCAAACTTCTTATTATCCAAAAGGTCATTGTATGGAAATGCTACTTCAGTGGCCTTGTCTTTGGGGCGCATGGACTTCTGTGTGCCATGTCTTTCATAAAGTGTTATAACGTTGGATCTTCAGACTTCAGCCTTGCCTTTGGCTGCAAGAATCAGTGTAGAGATGAAGTACAAACAAATAGAGGATGCTTCTATGCCTATCTGATCTGAACTACATCCTTTCCCTAGGGTGCATGTGTGAAGTCATGGGATGTAATTCCACTTCCTTCATCATCCTCATTGCTCTATGCTTGACTCCCTCCAGCAGCTCCACATCCCTCTTGAACTGAGGGGCGCACAACTAGCCACAATGCTCCAGATGTGATCTCACCAGGGCAGAGTAGAGTGGAGAAGATCCTCTCTCAAGCTGCTAACCACCCACATTCTGATGCACCCCAGGATGCTGTTGGCTCTCTTGGCCACAAGAGCAGACTGCTAGCTCATGGCCATCCTGCTGTCCACCAGGACCCCCAGATCCCTCTCTCCTACACTACTTTCCAATAGGTCAGTCCCCAACCTATACTGGTACCTGGGATTGTTCTTGCCCAGATACAAGACTCTACACTTACCCTTGCTAGATTTCATTAAATTTCTCCCTGCCCAGCTCTCCAGCCTGTCCAGATCTCGCTGAATGGCAGCACAGTCTGCAGGGGTGTTGGCGACACCACCCATCTTTGTGTCATCAGCAAACTTGCTGACAGTGCATGCCAATCCCTCATCCAAGTCATCAACTAATAGATTGAACAGGACTGGTCCCAGCACCGATCCCTGGGGCACTCCACTAAATACTAGACTCTGTCCCATTGACCATGACTCTTTGGCTTCTATCCTGCTGCCAGTTTACGATCCACCTCACTACCCGAAAATCTAGACCACACTGCCTCAGTTTGGCTGCAAGGATGCTTTGAGAGACTGTGTCAAATGCTTTACTCAAGTCAAGAGAGATTACATCCACTGCTCTGCCGTCATCTATCCACCTGGTTACACCCTCATAAAGGGCTATCATGACCTGGTCAAGCATGACTTCTCCTTGGTGAAGCCGTGCTGGCTGTCCCTAATGACCCTCCTGTCCTTGATGTGCCTGGAGACAGCCTCTAGAACAAATTGTTCCATCACCTTTCCTGGGATGGAGGTGAGGCTGACCAGTCTATAGTTACCTGGGTCTTCCTTCTTTCCCTTTTGAAGATTGGGGTAACATTTGCTATCTTCCAGTCTCTAGGCACCTCTCCTGATCCCCATGACTTAGAAAAGATGATGGAGAATGGCCTAGCAATCATTTCTGCTGTCTCCCTTGGTATGCAGGGCTGCATCCCATCTGGGCCAATGGATTTGTATGCATACAGTTTGCTCAACTTATCGCTAACCCAGTCCTCATGAACAAGGGCAAACTCCTTTTTTTTCTCAACTTCCTCTGGAGCCTCGTCAGTGTGGGGCTTGATGTCAAGACAGGCCCCAGAAGTATAGACAGAGGCAAAGAAGATGTTCATTATCTCTGCTTTCTCTGTCTCCTCTGTCTTTGGGGCACCCACCCCATTCAGCAGGGGCCCGATGTTGCCTCTAGTCTTAGTTTTACCTGCACTGTATTTGGAGAAGCCCTTTTTGTTGCGCCCTTGACCTCCCTTGCAAGGTTTAATTCTAAGGAGGCCTTTGCTTTCCTAGTTGCATCCCTGCATTATCTCATCAGAGCTTTATAATCATCCCAAGTGGCCATCCTCTCTTTCTATGATCTATAGACTTTCTTCTTCCTTTTCAGTTTGCCCAGCAGCCCCCTGTTTAACCACACAGGTATTCTGGCTCCCTTTCTTGTCTTCCTACCTGTTGGAATGCTATTTTCTTGTGCTTCAAAAAAACAGTCTTTGAATGTTAACCATCTACCTTGGGCCCCTTTATTGCCAGTACCCTGTCTCAAGGGATATCCTGTAGCAATTACTTGGAAAGGCCAAAGTTGACCCTCCTGAAGTCCAGGGTTGTGATTCTGCTAGCTATTGTGTTCCTACCGCACAAGATCCTGAACTCCACTATGTCATGGTCACTGCAATCAAGGCCGCACTCAACCTTCATTCCTTCAAGCAGACCCTCCTTCTTGGTGAGGACAAGATGCAGCAGCACTCCTGTCCTAGAGGGTTCCTTCATCATTTGCATCAGGAAATTGTCACCAATGCACTGGAGGACCCTCATGGACTGTGGGTGGCTGGCTGAGTAGGTCTTCCAGCAAATACTGGGGCACTTAAAGTCCTGCATGAAAACCAGAGCCTGTAGTTCTGAGGATACTTTCAGCTGCCTGTAGAAGACCTCATCAACCTCCTCATTCTGATCTGGTGGCCTCTAATAATCACTCACAACAGTGTCACCCATGCCAGACTGCCCTTTCTTTTTCCCCCACAGACTCTCCACTCTGTCTTCATCCACCCCTGGACAGAACTCAATACTTTCCAGTTGTTCTCTCATGTGTTGTAGTTGCTAAAATAGCTGCTCTTAAGATGGCGGCAATGACGTCAGGGTCCGTGCAGACCCTTTGGCTCCACATGTCCAGCAGCAGCTGTTTTATGGTCCCTTCGGCTCCACAGGTCCAGAAGGTGCGGTTTCAGGGGCCCTTCGGCTCCCAGGGACCTGCAGGGGTCATCCTTGAAGATAAGGAGAAGAGAAACTCCTCCTATTTACCCTAGGACAGCGAGAGGCCACCTGGTTTTCATTAAGACCAGTTCTTTGTCCAACTTGTGCGTGCCCATCAACTATCACACTCTTNTCTTTTTCCCCCACAGACTCTCCACTCTGTCTTCATCCACCCCTGGACAGAACTCAATACTTTCCAGTTGTTCTCTCATGTGTTGTAGTTGCTAAAATAGCTGCTCTTAAGATGGCGGCAATGACGTCAGGGTCCGTGCAGACCCTTTGGCTCCACATGTCCAGCAGCAGCTGTTTTATGGTCCCTTCGGCTCCACAGGTCCAGAAGGTGCGGTTTCAGGGGCCCTTCGGCTCCCAGGGACCTGCAGGGGTCATCCTTGAAGATAAGGAGAAGAGAAACTCCTCCTATTTACCCTAGGACAGCGAGAGGCCACCTGGTTTTCATTAAGACCAGTTCTTTGTCCAACTTGTGCGTGCCCATCAACTATCACACTCTTCCTGAAATCTAGTTTAAAGTCCTCTGAATGAGTCCTGCCAACTCCTGCCCCAGACTCCTTTTTCCTCTCTGAGATAAACCCCTCCCACCTGTACCAGTGAGTTCTGGCGCCTTATAAAACCAGGTATTACCAAAGAAACCAAAGCCTTGCCACCGAGTCTCATACACCAGTCTTGTAGCCAGGCATTAATGGACTGAGTCCTTCTATTCCAGCCTGTGTCCTCACCCCAAAATGGAAGAAATTATGAGAATACAATTTGTGCCCCACAGTCTTTCACCTAACATCCTAATGTCTTAAAGGCTTTTTCATTCCTGTCAGGCTGTGGAATACAGCTTCCTCCCCACCTGTCTACAAGATCAGCAGTGGGTAATAGTCATCTGATCTCACCTGGTAAGGGAGCAACCTAGTTATGTCCCTGATTCGGGGTCCAGATAAACTGCAGACTTCCCTATGGTGAGGGTCAACTCTGCATATTGGGCCCTCAGCCGCTTTCAGAAGTGAGTCTCCAATAACTAGGACCCTTCTCTTCTCTGTGGATGTTGTCATAGTACTGGAAGACTTCCTGGATTTGTGTGACCTTGCTAGGACCTCTGGTATGGGTTCTATCATTTTTAGACTAGCTGTCTTCCAATAGGGGTTTATATCTATTACTCAGTAGGAACTGGGGAAGTGAAGCAGGTAAGGGTGATACTCACCTTCTTCCATGACCTCTGCACTTGACTCCACTCACCCCTTCTATTTGGGCTTCTGTCCTCCATCTGAGAACTATAGAATACATCTCCCCCACCACCATCAAATTTGGCTCTTATTTGGTTGCTATCCAGCCTGCTGAGCCTGGCTCCACCTGTCTATCTCTATTCCAGCCTGTCTAATTCTCCTGAGCCTTTGTAGCTCAGCTTGCAGCTTTTAAACCTTATCTTGCAACTGTGCCCCCTGGTTAAGCAGATAATCTACCTGCTTGCATGGTACACAGCCAGGAAAACACAAGAGAGTGCTACATTCCTAGCAGACTGTCACCTACACATTCTCACCTTGTTGGGAGACCTCTGTTTGGGTTCCCACATCCATATGCATTGGTGACTGAAGCCTGGTCTTCCTGTCTTTCCCTGCTGTCTCATTGTTACCTGTTTTGGGGTTTTTTTGCCCGCTGGCGACTGAAGCAGCTAAAGCAGGTAGCTTGGCATGGTCTGGGTGTGACTTCTAGTTTCACAGGCTTGTAGGGCTCCCAGTTGAGTGTGGACCCCGTAGCTCCCTGGCTTCTCCCATGAGAGATTTAGATCCATAGCGGCTGACCCTTTTCTCCCCCAATCTTTCCCGTTCAGGGAATCCCCAGATCAATGAAAAAAAACCTCGATAAATAGCGTTCGGGGACCGGCACTGTCAGATCTGGGTGCTTTATCCCACTTTGGTAAGTTGTGCTGCATATCAGCCCACCACATTAAGGTAAAGCTCTTGTGCACTGAGCTGCTGCTTTTACCTCAGAAGTAACATACCCAAAGCAATTATCAGAAAGTCCTTGGATTTGCCATTTCCTAAGGATAACTTTTGAGTCTGGACAAATCCAGAAATTTATGGACTGCATTCTGGCTCAGGGTACTAGCCCAATCACCTCTTTAGACAAGGATAGAATCTATACCTAAAATGACAAGCAAAATTTGTAATGACAATAAAGCTAGAACAGCTGTCTCTGAAGCACAGCTCTCACTGTCAACATGATTAATATACTGCCCTTCTTTTGAGGTAGCCCTTTTCTGACTCAGTTGCTGACTGCACAATCCTAAGAAAAGAAGTCAGATAGTTTTCTTTCTGGATATGGTGAGACTAATTTAGATAGATTATGTTTCCACCCTATCTACCTTAACAATTAAGTAAGAGTCTGAAGACAGTAGTTTAGAGGGTGGCCTAAGCATAAACGTTTTGGATCCTCAAAGATCCTATGCCTACCTCTATGCCATGAGGTGTTCAAATAGCCATACACATTTAAATAAGCAGCACTCACACTGCCGGGAAGGGTACTTAGCACATAATTGTTACTGCATGAGGGGAAACTATTCCACCATTGAGAAAGCCTAGAGGGAAAATACTTAGTTACTGAAATGTGAGTAGCATCTACTGAGATTTCTTAGTTCATTCGTCATGGATCAAGCATTTCTTCAATTAATTTAATCAATAAAGAGCACATATGACAGATTTCTGAAAAGCAATCATTGTCTTTATAATATGTCTCAGCATGGCCTCCAAAGTGCCTATTATGGCAGACTGACAAAATGTATGTAGAGATGCAACGTACCATGCTGACAGGTCCAGAAGTCTCTCATGCCCAGGCAGATTCAGGTATAGGATGCAGTGCACTTAACTCAGCATACAGGACCAAAATATGTCCGCAATGAAGAGATAACTGCTTGAGAAAAGTCTTATTGGAGGTAGAGCAGGCACTTGTACTGGATGAAATCTTAGTCTGTGGCTCCCCAATATACAGTATAAAGCTTGGTCCAACTGAAAAGAAACAGAATGACAAACCATTCTTATCTGGACTGCATCATTCTATAGTATCTTTTTGGTCCAGCTAAGGTGGACAAATACCTGTAAATAGGAATGCAAAGAAACTTCTAGTTGAAGCAAATGCAACGTGAGTCAAGACAATTCATAGTATCAGTACACACTCGAGGTTGAAGGGGTTGAGAGCAGCCTTGAGAAGAAGGGCTTAGGGGTACTGGTAGATGAAAGCTGGGTATAAGTCAACAAGCACTTGCAGCTGGAAGGCCAACTATATTGTGGACTGTGTCAAAAGGAGCATGGTCAAAGGCTGAGGAAGGTACTTCTCTACTCTACTTTGTTCTGGTAAGAACTCATTTTTGTACTGTGTCCAGATAAGGAGTTCTCAACACACATGACATTGTTGGAGTTGGTCCACAGAAGGCCATAAAAATGACCAAGGGATGGAGCACTTCTGCTATGGGGAAAGGCTGAGAAAGTTAGGTTTGTTCAACCTGTCAAATTAATCTGACGTTTGACCAGCCATCTTAATATATTAACATGTCCTGAGCTACCACTTTATTCCACTGAAATATCACACTTTCCCCTCACACTTTCAAATCATGGGGACACCATGTTGTGGCCTTTAAATACTTAAAAGTGGCTTATCGGAAAGAAAAGGATAGAGGTTTTAGTGGAATCTGTTGTAATGGGACAAGGGGTGATAGATTTAAACTAAAAGTGGGGAGATTTACATTAGATAGACAGAAGAAATTTTTGTCAATGACGGTGGTAAAACACTGGCAGAAGTTGCCCAGTAGATGTTTCTTTCCTAGAAACGTTCAAGTTCAGGTTGAATGGATTTCCGGATCGCCGAGACACTAATTGAAGACGTCCCTTATCACTGAAGGGGTGTTGTACTAGATCACTTTTAAAGGTCCCTTATAGCCCAAAATATTTCTATGATTTCATGATTTGGATTTAAAAAACAAAATTTTTTTGCTGCCTGTCAAATTAATGTCTCTGGTCCTAGTTCTGCAAATGTAATAATGTCATTAGTTTTTCTATTTTTCTATATTATATATCTAATTTTCTACATGTTTGGTTTTCTCATGTGGCACTCAGTTTATCCAGTGCTTCCTCCCTCTTTCTCCTTCCAGTCACCTTCCAAATGGCAATATACTTCTACCTCTTTGAAATATTTATGTATAAGTTGTAAATAAAACCCATATCTCATTTCTGAAGTTTATTTTTTCTTTGATTGATGGTGGTACTGCCTTGTTGGTACTAAATGAGTAAAATATTCATTGTAGTATCAGTTTTCACATGTGGACATCTCTTGTTTTGTAGCACACATTTTAATCAAAAAAGGCTTCAATTCAGAGTATTATACAAAAAAAATCTTAAATATTGCTTTATATGTAGAGACACAGGGACTTGGTATAATTGTCATAATTTGTCTGCCTTTTATGTATGCTTTATGCTGATTTTATAGTCAACTTTTTAACTTAGACACTCTATGAGGTCAGCAGAATGACATGCAAAGAATATGATATTCTTTGCAGAAGTCCGGCACTTCATTGCTGATACTCAGATTTTTTTTATGTAGAAAACTGAAATGAAATGAAGTTTTTCTTAGTGGTAAAATTACATAATTAATTTTTCAAGTAGCCTTCTGTATGCCAGATGAGAAGTTGCTTATCAAACCGGCAGTATTTAAATGCATTGCAGAGTTTTAAAGGACAATTTAAAAAGCACCCATACCTGCTCAGGAAACAGTTGTGTCTGATTTACAGAATATAAATTGGTTAATAAACAATAGAATAATTGTTCATGTTGTTAAAAATCAGTTCTGGAAATGTGTTTTGTCTGTGGTTCAAGAAATAATCTCATACTGGTCAAACTATATTGAACTGTAAAAGATGCCATAGAAGCATGGCCTTCAATAATATAAAGATCTGAGGGACAGGATTACCAGTTAGTTCCAAAATCTTGATTCCACCAAAGGGCATGTTTTGAAATTTCTAGCAATTTTGAATATGGATGTTCCTTGAGACTTGCAACTGAGTACAAACTACACTTTAGGTTTTTGTTGTTTTGGGCTTTTTTTTTTCATTTCAGTGCAAGCTCAGTTAGGTTTCTTAAACCATGAACTAGAAGCACAGTCAGTTACCATGGTAGTGCTGGGGGATCAGATATGGAAGATCCCTCTATTGTGAAGTGCTTATTAACCTATTTCCATTCAAAATAATGAAACAGTTTAATTAATCGATTATTGAAAATGCTTGGCCTAACTAGTCTGCCTTTGCTCTGTGAAAGTGTATGATTATTTAAGGAGATAGATACGTTAGGAACACAGGTTTTAAAACTGTGTGCTGCATCACTGCTGCAAATTTTTGGTTCTCAATAATAAATCCTCATGCTGTTAATGTTTTTCCAAGAGGTATCATACCAAAGGGGATTATTTATAGAATCACAGAATCATAGAAACATTAGGGATTGGAAGGGACCTTGTCCCTGCAAACCACAGCTAAAAGCTACTGCTGTAAGGGCAGGAAAACTTGACTATGTGTACTAAAAGGAAAGCAAGGCTCAAACTTAAACAATCACTTTGGTGTAAGCAGAACAGCATGCATTCAAGAATCCCACTATGTCTAGCTTTGCACACCAGGCATAACTTTTGGTGTTATACCCTGGATCAGATAGAACATGGGTTGATGTAGTCTTCACTGAAGTGATTTCTACCCAATCTTATCTATGGCTAGAATGTCATCCTAGAAGCCTGTAATGTCCTGTTTCTGTGCTTGATAGCTACTGCTTGGTATGGCTTTATCCAGAAAGTTAAGCTAAATCTAATGTGGGAAAAACCTGTTTCTTCACAGGTGTTTACAGAATGTGATCCTAATGGAAACCTTTGGCTTTCATAGTAGTTTCAACAATCTATCAGTAAAAAATTTAATCTGTCCTTTGTACTGCCATCTTAAGATACTAACATCTCCTGAGTTACAGCTTTATTCCACTGAAATATCATTCTCTCATTTTACTACCAAATTATTTTTTTTCAAAAGACTAAATTTCTTTGGCACATATCTTTAAATTTATGTTCAATTTCTGTTCAAATTCCTTAAGATATCATAAGACCAAATATTTAAAGAGCATAAAGACCTTTTCAGTTATATGACTTGGGAATTCTTAAAACATCATAATCAAATTGAGTTACATAGCCAATAAGGTTTCTGTAAAAACAAAATGCACTGTACTCATGGTCTGGCTTGAATGTGACACTAATTGCAGACACTATTGCTTCTGGCCCATTGCCTCATGGTGCCATTCTTTTAAAAGTGATCTCAAAAGACAATTGTGTCTTCAGAGTAGGGAAACTGGGATTTGAATTCCTGGTAGAAGAATGACTATCCTTTGGCTTTCTCAATCTAAAGAGGAACAGAAGATGCCTAGAAGTAATCTTAAAAGCAGACCACAGTTATTAGTGTCTTATGAATCTCAAAAGAAATTGAAAAATTAGTGCCAAAATGTCAGAAATTCTCAGAGTTATCACAGAAAAGTAAAACTGTCAATGAAAGATTTGTTACAGAAACTGAAACTAGATTTTAGCATAAAATTGTCAGTTTCATATTTAAAAAAAAAGCAACCTCTACAATCTTTTCAAACTTTATAATAGACCTTTTGGTTTATATTGAGCTTTCCAGTTGAGGTTTTTCAATTTCTTCACAGTCATCACTCACTGTTATATATGTCACTCTGAGCTATATAACTGTGTGAATCCTTATATATATGTACTTTTATATAGAGGGTCACACATATGTGCAGAGATATGCATATATGCAAAACCCACATGCACTGAGTTTCCGCACATTATAAGCCATTGTTAACCCTCAGAATTATCAGGCAAGTTATCAGGTACTTTTATTTGTTTTGTACTTTTATTCAAACACACCACAAATATTACCGCTTAATAGAGGAGAATTAGAACAAACTGTCATAGAATCATAGAATCATAGAATCATTACGGATTGGAAGGGACCTCAAAAGATCATCTAGTCCAATCCCCCTAACACAGCAGGATCACCTAAACCAAGTCACACAGGAACACATCTAGGCGGGTCTTGAACATCTCCAGTGAAGGAAACTCCACAACCACCCTGGGCAACTTGTTCCAGTGCTCTGTCACCCTCACTGTGAAGAAGTTCCTTCTCACATTGATGTGGAACCTTCTGTGTTCCGGATTACAACCATTGCCCCTTGTCCTATCACTACATGACACTGAGAATAGCCCGGCTCCATTCTCCTGACACCCACCCCTCAAATATTTGTAGACATTAATGAGTTCACCCCTCAGTCTCCTCTTCTCCAAGCTCAAGAGACCCAGCTCCCTCAGCCTCTCCTCATAAGGGAGGTGCTCCACCTCCTTCATCATCCTCGTTGCCTTACGCTGGACCCTCTCCAGCAGCTCCATATCCCTCTTGAACTGAGTGGCCCAGAACTGGACACAATACTCCAGGTGCAGTCTCACCAGGGAGTGTGGGAAAAGATCAGATTTTCTCCTTTAAGCCATGGGAAGAAGTTAATTCAGGATTAAGCATTTCAGTTAAGGAATGTGACTAGCTGTTGAGAAGAACCAGATGTCATGAAACCAGATAAAGAAGGCAAGAAGATAACAAGAAGCTGAGAAAGCCTGAGAAAGTTAGAAGGAACCTGACAAAGTTCTGTACTCTCACTAATAGTTTACTAAACTACTAACTACTAACCAAAAATAGCATGTGGAAATTTACTGGGGTAGAAAGGTCTATAAAAGGAGTCCAGCTGTAAAATAAAATGTCTTCACATTTGCCTTCAAATGAGCTGCCTGGGCATCTTTTTCCATATGCAGCAAATGGCACCTGAATAGGGACGTTGAAGCTGTAGGTACAGCAGTTCTTTGACATAGGATTGCAGCCTGGATTGCAACCTGAATGCATAGCGTTGTTAGATTTGGAAGGCATAGACTTTAGACCTTGGGAAAAGCAGCTAGAAATGGGAACATGAGGAAGAGTGTTGCGAGAATGGAATCTGGCCTACAAAGACAGAACCAAGCAAGCAAAGTAGATACATTTTGAAGCAAGCTATTGTATGAATTTCTGTAGGCTCTTGTACTAACCGTCTGTAAAGAAAAAAAAATTAGAACTAACCAATCATGTAACTTCCAAATGAAGTAAGACAAAGATGATTGGTAGAACACAGTTGGCGAAGAAGGTATATAACCCAGCCATTTTGTACAATAAATGCCTTCTTGCTTAATGATGTCTGGTTTCTGCACATTAGGCAGTCGTACCTGTCTCGGACCCCATCGTGACTTTTTGAAGCTGCAAGAACATCAAAACTTTGGAACTCCAGTGACAACTTGGAAGCCAGCTGCACAGTCCAACTGAACTGCTAAATCCAGCGGGGTAGCACCAAAGCTAAATTCTGTGCATGGCCCAGTCACAGTGAGCAGATGGGGATTGAAAGGGGACTGGAAAGATGGTAATTCTCCCTCTTGGGAGGAACAAACTATGTTAGAATTATTAAAAAAATATTAGCTAAGCAGCGACATTCATATAAAGATTCTGACTTGCGGTTGATGCCATGTTGGGTCCAGAGTCATGATCCTCAGATTAATTCTAATTAAGTATTGTGGATCTGGCAACATGGGATGAAGCCACAGTCTGTTTATGGGATCAAGCTACAATGGGAGATGCTATGACAAAAAATCTCCTGGCTGTCTGGAGAATAATTCACGAGGCATTGAAAACATATGTAAATAATGAGGAAATATCCAGTGCTTCCTTAAACAATCCCTCAGTGGGTGAAACAAAGAACGAGAAAGAGGGCAAAGGAAAAAGGAAGCCCAACACCTTCTTAGAATATTTGTCTGAAGTTCCATTCAATCCAGGGGTTGGATTTTGAGAAAGAATCAGATTTATGTCCCCTTGACTTGTACAGAACTCCTGGGAAAGTTAACAAAAAAGCAAAACATCATTATATGTGGGCAGAAGTATGTAGGGAGGTGAAAAATTTGGTGATGTAGATGTTTTACAGATATTTGTCGTTATTTATGAGTCACAGAAAGAAGTGCACTGGCAAGCTATGCCGTATAACTTGATAAAACATCTCTGTTGAACAGTGAAAGAAAACTGTTTGGGAACTCCTTCTACCCAGAATTTTTTCCCTACCATTGCTGTGACTTATGTATTAACTCCTCAAAATTTAGAATTATCTTATTGCAAGCTTGCAGCTTGCTGTTTTGAAACAGGAGCACAAAGCAGTGTGGAGTGGTCTGGAGCCACAAAAGCAGGTGCAGACAGCACCAGCCCAGTTTGGAGGTGTGCGTGGGAGTCGAGTGAATGCAGTGCAGGGCACCAGTGGAGACAGTGGAGACAGTAGCAGCGGTAGAAGTGGAGCTAGTGGCTGGAGCAGAAAACCGCTGGCAACAGTCAGACCTTGAGCGAAGCTTGAGTGCTGGAGACCAGAGCAACCTGGAGCTGTAATCCAATATAGTGCTCTGCTAACTCACTTGGTTAATGCATGGGACTCTGAATGTAAGTGGTTTCATGAGTTCAAATCCTCATGGTATCTTCCAAGTGGACTTGAGCTGTAAGAGCTGGAATTCTGTTAAGATGGATTTCTGTTTGTATTTTAACTTTGGTCAAAAACTGTATATGAAGCAACCATGGGTTTGAAATGGACAGAACTGCAGGACTCCTTTAAGAGTGGGGGAGAGCCAGAAAGGGATCTGTGGTGTGGGCATCCCCTGCAGCCCGCGTTTGGAGAGACCAGCAGCCAGAATCTTATTGCTCTCCTCCCTTATGCCCGCTGTTGAGAGGCGGCAGTCCAGGAATCCTTCCTTCACCACCCCTGCCCCCCTACCCCTCCACAATAAAGCAACAGTTGTCGGAGGATTCACTCCCTCCCTGCCACCACGGCTCATCATATATTGTTAGATTTACCTATAAGTTTGTTTGTATGTAGGATTAAGTGGATAATGAAGTGTTGGCCCTGTTGAAACGATTATTGCTTTTACAGAAAACAAAAAAGGGGGGTGCAGGGTGAGACTTTATTAGTAAGAACAGATAAAGCTTTATGTGTGCTCAATTTATTTTCATTAATAATCTGGATTTGACATTATGCTTGTGTTTCCATGGGTGCTGCATGCTCTGCTACTGAGTCATTATGATTCCACAAGACAACAGACGGTCAATTATTGGAATGTTTGGGTAAACGACCGGCCTGGCTGAACAAGGAGCTTCTGCTGGAGCTCAGGAGAAAGAAGAGAGCCTACCACCTTTGGAAAAAGGGCTTGGCTACTCAAAAGGAATATAGGGATTTAGTTAGGTCATGTAGAAAGAACATTAGGGAGGCAAAAGCTCAGCTAGAACTCAGCCTGGCCACACTGCAAGAGACAATAAAAAGAGTTTTTACAAATATATTAACAACAAAAAAAGATCCAGAGAGAGTCTCCACCCTTTACTGGATGCAGAGGGTGTAACATTGTTACAGAGGATGGGGATAAGGCTGAAGTACTTAATGCTTCCTTTGCCTCAGTCTTTAATAGTCAATCTGGTCATCCTCCTGATACTCAGTCCCCTGAACTGGAGGATAGGGATGGAGACCAGATTGATCCCCTCATAATCCAGGAAGTGGTCACTAATGACTTTCTAGGCCAACTGGATACTCACAAGTCTATGGGGCCAGATGGATCCACCCAAGAGTGCTGAGGGAGCTGGCGGAGGAACTTGCCAAGCCTCTCTCCATCATATATCAGCAATCCTGGTCAATAGGGGATGTCCCTGATGACTGGAGACTTGCCAATGTGACATCCATCTACAAGAAGGGTAGGAAGGATGATCCGGGGAACTACAGGCCTGTCAGCCTGACCTCGGTACCAGGGAAGGTCATGGAACAGTTCATCTTGGGGGTGATCATACAGTAAGTGCAGGACAATGGGGGGATCAGGCCCAGCCAGCATGGGTTCATGAAGGGCAAGTCCTGTCTAACCAACCTGATCTCCTCCTGTGATCAGGTGACTCGCCTAGTGGACGAGGGAAAAGCGGTGGATGTTGTCTACCTGGACTTCAGGAAGGCATTTGACACCGTTTCCCACAGCATTCTGCTGGAGAAGCTGGTGGCTCATGGCATAGAGAGGACAGGGTTAGAAACTGGCTAGACGGCCGAGCCCAGAGGGTGGTGGTGAACGGCGTGAAATCCAGTTGGCGGCCAGTCACAAGCGGTGTCCCTCAGGGCTCAGTTTTGGGACCAGTCTTGTTTCATATCTTTATCAATGATATGGTTGAGGGGATCGAGTGCACCCGCAGTAAATTTGTTGATGACACAAAATTAAGCACAAGTGTTGATCTGCTGGAGGTAGGGAGGCTCTGCAGCAGGATCTGGACAGGCTGGAGCAATGGGCTGAGCTCAATTCTANTGAGAGGGTGGTTAGGTGCTGGAATGGGTTGCCCAGGGAGGTGGTGATGTCACCAACCCTGGAGGTGTTTAAGGGACGAGTGGACGCGCCGCTTGGGGATATGGTCTAGCAGTTAGGCACTAGGAGAAAGGGCTGGACTTGATGACCCTGGAGGTCCATTCCAGCCATGATGATTCTATGATTCTATGATTCTATGATTCTATGATCTACCTAAGCAAACACTCTCTCCTCAGGAGCTGAAATAGTTAGGATCAGTACAAGTAGATTAGTGTTTATACTTTGGTTATAGTGGGGGAAAAACCTATTGCATAGTTGGTGGGTAAACTCTGCCTTTGCAGTATACAGAAATCAAACCCTATGGTGTAATTTTAGATCAAGCATCATATCAAGATCAGTTAATATGCCCCTGGCATTACCTAAAGGTGTATTTCCAAAATATGGAGATCATGCCTGGGCGAGTATTCCAGCCTACGTTAAAGGCAGGCCATGTTCATTGGGTAGATTAACATTATTGACTCCAAATATGACAATGATAATCAGTAAACATAAATGTTAGAATACAATTAAAAGAAGCATGCATGCATTTAATAGCAAATGTAAGGATGAAGTTGATTTTTGGAACACAGAGAAAATAGTAACAACAGCCTTGTTAGCACTTGGAGTTGCAGCTGCCAGAACTTTAGGTTTGTTAAATAAGTTAGGATGCTGACTGACAAAACAGAGTAATGCTACTTCTATCACTTTATCAGAGCTATTATTAGACGTGGATTCGGTTCATCACACCACCCTTCAAAACCAAGCATCCATAGACTTCTTATTGGTACACAAACATGGTTGTGAAGATTTGGAAGGAATTTGTTGTACAAATTTTTCAGATCATTCGGTATTAGTATCAAAAAGTATATTGAATTGGAAAGGGGGATACCGAAATTATGGATAGACAATTCTTGGGATTGGCTTGGTGAATTGTTTCCAAATTTAGGTACTATGGCGGAGAAAATATTATGCTTAGCAATTATGCTTTTCTTTGTGTTTGTACGTATAATGATTTCTATACTTTGTATCCTAGGTTGTATAAGAAAAATTAATGAGAATCCTGTACAGACAGTAATGGTTGTTCAGCTTAATAAAGAAAGGAGAGATGTGGGAAAAGATCATATTTTCTCCTTTAAGTCATGGAAAGAAGTTAACTCAGGGTTAAACATCTCAGCTAAGGAATGTGACTAGCTGGTGATTAGGTGTCATGGTAATCAGATAAGGAAGAAGGCAAGAAGATAGCAAGAAGCCTGAGAAAGTAGGAAGGAACTTGAGAAAGTTCTGTACTCTCACTAATAGTTTACTAAACTACTAACAACTACTAACCAAAAATAGTGTATGGAAATTTACTGGGGTAAACAAAAAGGCCTATAAAATGGAGCCCCCTGTAAAATAGAATGTCTTCAAATTTGCCTTCATATGATGTTTCTGGATATCTTTTTCCATGTACTGCATGTGACAGTTGAGAATTTATTTATAATTACAAGATAATTGAGAAAGCTGATGTCATTTAACAGCCTGACTGGTGCACTAAATTTAGGAGATACGTGTTCTATTCTGTGAAAAACTATAGTTTGGACAAATCGCTTCCTTGTCTATTCTTTGATAACAATTTTGATTCTTTTTGTAAATTGTTTTGAAATCTACAAAACTTTGAATAAGCATTATTTAGAGATAAATTGGGACACAGATGTTTTTTAAAATCATAGAAAGGCTGTATTGCATAATGGAGAAGATAACTGAGCCTCCTTTTTCCCCTTCAAGTTTATTAAATGCCTGTGGTTTCCCCTCGAAAAGTTCAGAAAAAAAACTTTAATATGCCAGATCAAGTTTTCTGAGGTGCAGACACTTAAGTAGATAAAGTAAGTTTTACAAAGGCATTTTAGCATCAGCATTCAAAATGTATTACTGAAGTTGTCCCTGTAATATCAACAAAAGCTGAAAATAATCTTTGAGAATTAGTGTATTGTATTTGCGTGGCAAGGCTTTGGTAGAGAAGTGCTACAGGAGTGGCCTCTGTGAGATGATGCTGGACGCTCCTCCCATATCCAACAGAGCCAAAGCCAACTGTCTCCAAGAGGCATGAGCTGAGATCGAGAATGAGCCAATCAGCCTGGCCCACAGACCCCATTCCCTCCTTCACCATTCCTCCTTGTATTGGAGGGCACAGAGAAAATCGAAAGTAGAGTTAAAGCTGGGAAGAAAACAGAAGTGGGGGAGTGGTAGTTTAAGATTTGGGTTTATTTCTCATTAATCTACTCCAATTTCATTTGCAATATAAATCCATGAGCCCTCTGTTATACTTTCTTTCCCCTGTCTAGATGAGGAGGGGGAGTGATAGGGTATTCAGTGTTCAGTAGTGATCAGTATTTAAAATCCAGCCAGCATCAACGCAACTACAATTACAAATGCATGAATAACTTGGGAGACTAAGCCTTACTGAAATTCAAAATAACACATATTTTCAATTAAAATTTGATGTGATAAAATAAAATAGAATTATTTAAAATTTATTTATTTGAAAAGCAATTGTAAACTTGTTACATTTTTTTAATGACATCTCTTCCTCCTTGTCCCAGCCAGAAGTATTTGAAATAAGATGAGATTAAATTATCAAAAAAATGGTTCATACACACTTAAAGAACAGTTTGTTTGAAGTTATTTCAACTAAAAATAAAGCACAGAACATTTCAAGCAGCTCAGTATGATCATATTGTGCTTTATACTGTAACTGTTGGACATTGTGGACTTACTCACTCTTCTAGCAAATTACAGATACTCAATTTCAAAAATGGACAGGTCAATAAATGAACAATAATTACAATACCATTAGACAAAAATATAGGCTTAATTTTGCTGTCTCAAAGATTATATTTATTTACAAGCAATCTTACAAAAAATAAAGGAATATAATAAAAAAAAGGATTGATTATTTTAAATGACACAAACAGCAACCATAACAACCAAAAGAAAAAATTCAAAGATGCAAAAGACAATATGACATGCAGCCACCAAGATCTGGAAAAATATTTTTGTTCTTCTCTTTATAATTTTCCTTAAAGAAAACTTTGCAAAATGTAAGGCTAGTCAATGTGAAACTGCTATACTGGATGAGAGCAAAAGGCCTTGTTCCCCAGTTTCTGACAGTGACTTTCAATGCAAGCTCAGGCATTCATCGTAAGAGAGCTAGATCTATCATCTTCCCACTTTCCAAGAATAAGTCATTGGGCATTGAGGAGCGAAGGTGTAGGTTGGTGAAGTGCCTGGAAAACAAGTATTATGAGGAGAACCTGAAGGAGCTGGGACTGTTTAGTCTAGGGAAAATGAAGCTGAGGGAAGACCTTATCACCTTCTACAAATACCTTAAAAAATTACCTGAAAGGAGGTTGTAGAGAGGTGAATGTGGTGTCTTCTCATAAATTAAAAGTGATAGAACAAGTGGCCTGAGGTCTTGACAGGGAATGTTTAGATCAGACACTAGGAAAAACTTCTTTACTGAAAGGGTCATCAGGCCTTGGAACAGGCTGCCCAAGAAGGAGGTTGAATTGCTGTGTCTGGATGTGTTTAAAAGTAATGTAAGCATGGGCCTGGTAAGGTTAGGTTAATGGATAAACTTACAAGTATGATTTTATGACTTAGAGATGCTAAATACTGTAGACAAAATTGTCCATTAAACATCCTTTTATGCAGCTTTCATCCAAAAGGGTCTGATTGCTCTTTGATATTTTTGGCATGCAATAGCAAAGAGGTTAAAACAGTAAGTCCCAGAACATAGAGATGACCTCAGTAAAAAAACAGCTTCTTCTGCTTATTCTACAAGCTTTGGCTGATATTTTTATTGCTTAGTCCTATTCCTTCTTATGAATACTATCCAGTAATAATTTCATGAGTTGCATGGAGCAGGTGAATTGGTATTTACAGACCTTATTATACTCCTCAGAAATATCTTTGCGAAGATGTGGAGTCTTACACTGTTCAACTGAGCTCAGGCTGCATTACTGTAGGACCGTGTCATCACTCTGTGAAGTGCAAGAAAACAATATGACTGTGTTCTATGGAAGGTATGTGTCTTCCTCAGTCATTCGCTACTTCTCTTTTCCTTCTTGTGATTCTAAAGCAATGCTCAATGAATAAGTATATAATCTTCTGCTCTCGTTTAAGAAAGCCTTTGAGAGTTACTTTGAAAGGAATTGTTTTGTGTCTCTTGTGACCTCATTTTCCCTGTACCTTTGGTATTATATGAAAATTGTAATAATGATAAACCTGATCATCTCAGAAGGCTCCCAAATTCTGATCTCAGTATTTGCTTCTGGTTGACACCTCAGAGTTCTCTAAAGCATAATCTTTTTGTATTGCTTTTCCTTCCACCTTTCAAAGTCCTTAGTAGCTGGAATGTTAAAACTTTGAATATAATCTAATTTGAATTCAGATATTCAGCTGTAGCAATTTTTTTAAAAAGCTATGGATACAGGAGTAAATACTACTTTCTGAAAACTTCTTGTAATACAAGAAAAACCAGGGTCAGCATTTTCTTATTTTTCTTCTATAGTGTCTCCTAACAGTTGCGACCCATGATCATTCTCACTGAGATCTGCTGAACAAATTTATTAACTCATACAACTTGACTTTTGTCCAAAGCCTTTAAAATTAAGGAAAGCATGTGACTTAGACCTTGGATATTGTCTGAAATTTTCATCTACTGGTTTAGTCCTCAGAGACTACATATTTTCCACTGATGGTGATAGAAAATGATTCAAACTGGTTTCAAGAAAGCCTCAAATGAATGTCTTCCTTCCAAGCAGAAATTTACAGCTAGTTTCTGCTGAACTATTTATACCTCTTTTGGGCTGGAGTTACATATTTGAATCATAATTTAACCTGTTTGTGCAGAGGTTACTGACTGCAGCAATTTGAATTTAATCCTCCAGAGAAATAATATTAAAAGTTTAGGTGAAGGCGCATTTACATTGATTTTCCTTCAGTTTTACTGAGACATACAGCAGTAATTAACAGCCATTCATCAGCTCTGGCCCCTATCACAGGAGTATAGAAATAAATTTTTTAAAAAATCATTTCTGTAATGTAAAGTCAGCATGGAGAGATTTTTTTTTCCACATCTTTCCGTTTACCATAAGATTTAAGGGGGATTTAATAACTTGTCAAGTATCTTCAAGCTGGATGGATAAAAGGCTTTTTAAAAAATTACAAAACTTCACAGGTTGAAAAAAAAAAAATCTCATAAATGTAAACGGAGAATGCGTTCTTGCATATTATCATGTTAAGTTTGCTGTCTTCTAGATAGTAGCCCTCTGGCATTTCAGCAGGAAGTATGACCTTCTTGTAACTTTCCAAGAATTTGATTCCTTCAGATGTCATAGGAGACTTAATAAACTGTCTTACATCTTCCTTGTGAAAGCAGCTGTAGAGTACTTTGCTGGGGTTTGAGAAAAGTGCCCAATGCCTGAGGGACACATTTGCAAACTGAAGAGAAAACACTTCTTCCTGGGTGGTTCTGTCTAAATATGCAGGGAAAGTAAAATTTAATATGGATTTCTTTATCCTATACCAATTGTTGATAAAATCAATAGAAACGTAAAAATGTATGTACTTTGTACAGCAGAGAAACTACTTCCTGATTCTTTTGAAGTCTCTTCCTATCCCAATGTTCTGCGATTATGTGATTCTTATCTAAGTTTACTCCATAACAGGAAAGAAAGAAAGAAGAAAAAATTTCTTGGTAGTTGTCATAAACATTAGACCTAGGAGCAAAATAAATGAACAGAAAGCTCAGATAAAGTGAAGCATTTTCTTACCATTTCAAACTTTAAAGTCTGTAATAGCAGTAGATTTACTTCTAGATGTGTTTCTTTAAATAGAAATGATGTTGTAGATTAAATGAATCACAGAACATTAGGGATCAGATAGGACCTCGAAAGATCATCTAGTCCAATCCCCCTGCCAGAGAAGGATCACCTAGACTAAGTTGCACGGGAACATATCCAGGTGGGTTTAAACCATCTCCAGACAAGGAGACTCTACAACTCCCCTAGGCAGCCCCTTCTAGTGCTCTGTCACCCTCATTGTGAAGCAGTTCCTTCTCATATTGAGGTGGAACCTCCAATGTTTCAGCTTACACCCATTGCCCCTTATCCTATCACAAGATGACATTGAGAAGAGCCTGGCTCCATCCTGCTGACACACACTCTTCACATATTTATAAACATGAGTGAGGTACACCACTCAGTCTCTGTTCCTGCAAGTTAAAGACACCCAGCTTCCTCAGCCTTTCCTCATAAGGGAGGTGTTCTACTTCCTTCATCATCATCGTGGCTCTGCACTGAACTCTTTTCAGCAGTTCTGTGTCCTTCTTGAACTGAGACCCCCAGAACTGGACAGAATATTCAGGATGCAGTCTCACCATGGCAGAGTAAAGGGGGAGGAGAATTTCTCTTAATCTGCTAACCACACCCATTCTGATTGACCTGAGGATGCCGTTAGCCTTCTTGGCCACAAAAGCACATTGCTGGCTCATGGTCTTCCTGCTGTCCACCAGGACCTCCAAATCCCTTTCTCCTACACTGCTCTCCAGCCTATACTGTGGGGTTGTTCTTGCCCAGGTGCAAGACTTTACACTTGCCCTTGTTATAGCTTGTGTGGTATGTGAGACCCAACTCCACACAGACTGACACAATCACAGTAGAAGCCATTTTATTAGCTCTCAGGCTGTCCCTTATATACAATGTCTCCCTGCACGTGACCCCACAAGTTATAGCAACAAGTAGTGCTATCTTGCTCACCAAACAATCACACCTTCTAGCTGGCTTCCTAGTTGGTCTTTCCTCAGGTCTGGCTGGTGGGCAGGAAGAGCTTCCCCTGCTATTTACCCAGGTGCCCCATCCTTGTCTCTTGAGGCCTTCTCAGTTATCTCGTCTCCATGGCACCTGGTTCTTCTCCACCAGCTAGCAGCATTCCTTAGCTGTGATGTTTTAGGCCTGAAACAGCATCCATCACCACAATAGTTAATTACATTTCTCCCTGCACAGCTCTCCAGCTTGTCAAGGTCTTGCTGAATGGCAGCACAGCCTCCTGGGTTGTCAGCCACTCCTCCAAAGCTTTGTGTCATCAGCAAACTTGCTGACAGTGCACCCTAATCCCTCATCCAAGTCATTAATGAATAGATTGAACAGGACTGGGCCCAGCACTGACCCTTGATGCACTCCATTAGATACAGGCCTCCAACTAGACTCTGTCCCATTGACCACTACTCTCTGGCTTCTACCCTGCAGCCAGTTCACGATACACCTCGCTACCGGTTCATCCAGTCCACACTGCCTCAGTTTGGCTGCGAGGATGCTGTGGGAGACTGTGTCAAATGCTTTACTCAAGTCAAGAGAGACCACATCCTCTGCTCTGCCATCATCTATCCACCTGGTTACGCCCTCATAAAGGGCTATCATGACTTGGTCAAGCATGACTTCCCCTTGGTGAAGCCATGCTGACTGTCCCTAATGACCATCTTGTCCATGCTGTGACTAAAGACAGCATCAAGGATAAATTGTTCCATCACCTTTCCCGGGACAGAGGTGAGGCTGATCGGTCTATAGTTACCTGGGTCTTACTTCTTTCCCTTTTTGAAGATTAGAGTGACATTTACTATCCTCCAGTCCCAAGGCACCTCTGCTGTTCCCCATGACTTTGTAAACGTGATGGAGAGTGGCCTAGCAATCACTTCTGCCGTCTCTCTTAGCACTTAGGGTGCATCCCATTTGGGCCCATGGATTTATGTACATCCAGTTTGATCAACTTATCCCTAACCCAGTCCTCATCAACAAGGGCAAACTCCTTTTTTTTCAAAACTTCCTCTGGGGCCTCATCAGTCTGGGGCTTCATATCAAGACAGCCTCCAGAAGTATAGACAGAGGCAAAGAAGGTGTTCAGTATCTCTGCTTTCTCTGTCTCCTCTGTCTCCAGGGCACCCACCCCATTCAGCAGGGGGCACACATTGCCTCTAGTATTAGTTTTACCTGCAATGTATTTGAAGAAGCCCTTTTTGTTGCCCTTGACCTCCCTTGCAAGGTTTAATTCTAAAGAGGCCTTCGAATTTATTCAAATCCTAGGGCCTGGACAAGATTAATCTGAAACTTGTTGAATGCATGTTGAAGCATGCAACTGGGGTGATTGTAAGACTGATACTTACCTGTAGCCAAAAACTGAGGCAATCTAGAAAGATCCCTTAGGAAATGACTTAAGAGAAAAGCTTAAGAAAAAGAATGGCAATGTCTAGGAGTTACAGACTAGTCAAATTCTTCTCCATCCATGGAAACAGATTATATCACAGTATCACAGTATCACAGTATCACAGTATTATCAAGGTTGGAAGAGACCTCATAGATCATCAAGTCCAACCTGTCACCACACAGCTCAAGGCTAGACCATGGCACCAAGTGCCACGTCCAAACCTGCCTTGAACAGCTCCAGAGTTGGCGACTCCACCACCTCCCTGGGCAGGCCATTCCAGTGGCCAATGACTCTCTTGGTGAAGAATTTTCTCCTCACCTCAAGCCTAAATTTCCCCTGGCTCAGCTTGAGGCTGTGTCCTCTTGTTCTGGTGCTGGCTGCCTGAGAGAAGAGAGCAACCTCCTCCTGGCCACAACCACCCCTCAGGTAGTTGTAGACAGCAATAAGGTCTCCCCTGAGCCTCCTCTTCTCAAGGCTAAACAATCCCAGCTCCCTCAGCCTCTCCTCATAGGGCTTGTGCTCAAGGCCCCTCACCAGCCTCGTTGCCCTTCTCTGGACACGCTCAAGCACCTCAATGTCCTTCCTAAATTGAGGGGCCCAGAACTTTTCTGAATACTCTTATGCTGGTTTTTGCTCAAACGGAGTGAACTTTCTTCAGAGTAGCTAGTACTGGGCTATATTTTCAATTTGTGCTGAAAACAGTGTTAAAAATGCAGACATGTTTCTGTTATCACTGAACAGTGCTTACATAGAGTCTCTGTAAGCAAGCTCTGAAGGCTGCAATATGGTCTTCCTTCTTGTCCAGGCTGAGCAACCCCGACTTTATCAGTCTTCCTATATAGCAGAGATGTTCCATCTGTCAGACTTGGTTTTCTGGCCCTCCTCTGGATCTGCTCAAGAGATCTAGTTTCTGGGGGTCAAATGGCAAGATGGTCTTCATCACATCTATATGGATATGGACAACAGAATTCCAGCAATGTCTCCACCTTCTAACAAAAAGGAGACACAGACCTTCCTAGGAGTATTCAGATTCTGGAGAATGCACGTTCCGTCATACAGTGACGTTGTCAAACCTCTCTATGCAGTCACCAGAAAGAACACTTTTTAATAAGGTCTGAACAAAGTAGAGCATTTGACCAAATTTAAAGAGAAATCCTGCATGCCTTGGGACTGGTTCAAACAGGCCCAGACATTAAAAAACAAGGTGTACACCTCAGCCAGTAAAATGGTTTCTGACGCCAAGGTTATCCAGGCTCAGGAGCAAACCATGCTGCCACTGAATGGGAGATACTAGCCACATATGAAGGATTTTATGCCACTTTACAAGTGATTGATACCGAGTCACAGCTTCTTCTAGCACCCAGACTTGGATCTACCAAGGGAAGAGAGCAACTACACACCATGCTACTGATGCTACCTGGAGAAAGTGAGCAGCCCTGATAACCGACAGAGCACATGTGAGCACTTAACACCATCCAGGAATCATGCAGAAAACTACCAATTGGCCAGAAGTCACTGGATTTGGCATTTCTCCAAATGAGATAGTACCATGTGCTAAGGAAGCATCTCTGTACAAAGACCTCATAGAAAAACACTGTGCTCTTTTCACCAATGGATCCTGCTGTCTTGTAAGAAATCAACAAAAATTGAAAGCTGCTGTATGAAGCCCTACTCAAGATGTTGCTGAAGCCAGAGATGGTGAGGGTGAATCAAGCCAGTATGCAGAAGTCAAAGCTGTCCAGCTGGCCCTTAATATCACTGAGCAAGGGAAATGTCCAATGCTGTTCCTTCACACAGGCTCTTGGATATTAGCAAATGCTTTATGAGGATGGTTAAAGAAATGGAAGCAGGAAAACTGGCAATAACAGGGTTAATCTATTTGGGCAGCTGTGAGAAAACATTGCTACAAGGCTTGATAAGCTGATGGTAAAGGTACGGAATGTAGATACCCATGTACCTAAATGCATGCAACTGAGGAACATCACCACAACCAACAGGTGGACCAGGCAGCCAAAGCGTTCCAGGTGCACCTAGATTGAAACGCAAGAGTGAGCTGTTTTTAGCACAGTGATCTCATAATTCTTTGGGATATCATATCCCTTATCATGCCCCAGCTTCTGGGAAAAATTGAAAGGTACAACGGCTTACTGAAAATCACCCTGGGTGGAAGAACTTTTAAGAATTGGGATAAGTGTTTGGCAGAAACTACTTGTCTAATTAACACCTGTGGATCAATCGAGCAAGCTGGACCTGCTCACTCAAACCGTTACATACAGTAAAAGGAGGTGGAGATCCTTTTGTGTATGAAAAGACCCTGGTAGGGAAATCTGTGTGGTTTTTCAAACCCCAAAACAATGACATACTCATTTGTGAAGCTCCTGGACACACCTCATGTGTCATGCAAGAGGATTGCATTGTGTACCTCAGAGAAACCTAACACTGGCCAAATAAATGTCAGTCTTGGCAGTGTTACAAAGTATTTACAACCATCCCATTCATACTTCAAAGATCATATAGCTTTCCAGAAAGTTGTATATATTGTATGTAATTATGTTTATTGTATATATGATTGTTACTAATGTTAATTTGTAACAATAGATATTTAGAGATTATGGAAAATTATACAGGGGTGGACCTTTAACTGAGTGGAATTTGAACTAAGGACCTTATGCTTGTAAGACTGAAAATATTTCCATGGAAATGCAACAGCAGGATATCTCTTCCCATAATCATATTCACAAAATGAATCTTTGGAATTTGGAACCTGCATTGCTCTGGACTTCTGTCATCACCATCTTTTCGGGGTGATTCTGTAGCCAGAAACACCAGCAGACTCGGTCCCTCCCAGCTTGCCAGTTGTTTGAACAAGTGATAGACAATGAATTTCCTTTATCTATGTTGTCTTCTTTTTTCTTGCTCAATAGAGTGGAATTAATTTTTCAAGGCGTTGGGAGCATGGTGTGGAAAGTTCCTACCATACTGGAAGAAGAAGTATGGAGAAAAGCACAGAGTGAAAGCCTCCAGAGTGGATTTTTTTCTGTCTATTAAAATCCTTTCTCTGCTTATTTCTGTTAATAAACTCATTATTTTGGTAGTAAGGTACTGGATTTTGCTTTTGACCCTGAGAATATGAGCAAACTAGCAGAAGTGGGAAAAATCACATAACTCAACCTGCTAGCCACATATTCTTCCAATAACTCCCTCATTCTGATTATTATTTCCCACTTCTTAATGCACTGGAGTTTTATAATGTTTCCATGTTCTTAAGCATAAAGAAAATATTGTTAATTTGTATCTATACAGGCAGTGTTGTCGGCTAGGATAGTGAAAGTCTAGATTTATTTTGAAGAAAAAGTCATGCAGAAGTCAGAGCTGATTTGTATGTATCTAAGTAATGTGGTGTCTATCAATGATGGTAAGAATCGGAGAGACAAATTTAGGTAAGGAACTAGTTTTTTGTCTTTGCTTCTTTCACTTAAATGATCAAGATCACCTTGGCACAATTATCTATTAACTTTAAAAACTATGAATGTTCTTATCAGTAAGATATCAGTGAGTAGAAGCTGTCAAACAGTGGACTACAGAGATGTGTACAACTACTACAAGAACACTTTGAGTTATAAATACCCATAAGCTTTAATGTAGAAGAAAACTGTGCCTATCAGCAGAAAAAATACACTAACAAACTGTGATGCTTTACACAAATAATGTCAGGATTGGGGCAAAATGCAGATTAAGGTGCACTTTAAGCCATTGACTAAATGGGGTGTTAGCCATCAGTGAAACATAATTTAATATATCTGAAGGCCATTTATTGGTTCACCTATCTCAGGTGCAATTTCAGTGAAGGTAAAACAGTCTTTTTGACTGTAAGAAAGTACTTTTTTCCTTTATTACTGAGCTCAAAAGTAATTTTTGTCCCTGATTATGTTCCACGGTAGCATCTGGAGAGGAAAATATTTTTAGCCTTGAACACAAGAGTAGTATCCCCTTCTCTGAGTATATCATTGTATCTCAGTGGAGGCTGAGCAATGCTTTTGTAACTTACAATGTTAGAGTAGAAATAATGTATTTAGTTTGATTTGAGCAGCTAATAGGAAATACTCATCTGGGATTGTCTTCCCAGGTAGACAACTCAGGTTTACAATACAACTTTTTAATTCTTATCTAATTGCTGCTATCATTTTGTCTTTGATTTAAAATTGCTGAGTATCTTAACTGGGCACAAAAGAACGATATTTTGAAGACAATCTTTGAAAATTCATTCTAAGATTTTGAAAGGCTTCTGTGATTGCTCATGGTGAATAAAGGTTTCTTGGATTGCAAGCACTCCCACTTTTGGCATGTATACAGACCCTTCACTCAGGCATCTAAAAACTCTACAAAATTTGAAACCTAAAAACAGGAATGAAAAAAGAAACTGCAGAGTAATAACTTAAAGGGAACAAGGACAGAGCTGAGAAACTACAGAAAAAATTGCCAATAATAAGAGTTGAATTATTAAGAGTTTGGAAGTTAGGAATAATGAAGACAATGAGAGGTTAATGAATAGATCATATCAGATACTCTCTATAATGTAGACAATTACTAGACCAGCATTTTGGATTAAATGAATAAAAGGAAAGCAGGGAGGGCCAATGAGAAAAAACATAACTGAAAGTAAAGATCGAGTTTAGACCACTGGCTGGAGGTCAGGTGCCCACCAAAGCCACTCTACAACTCCCTTCTTCTTAGATGGACCAGGGAGATAAAAATAAAACAAAATACTAGTGTGTTATGGATTCAGTGGAATCATATTTGTTCATGGTATTCCTGCATCAGACTCTCTTCCAGCATATAAGGAATGTTTTTTTTTACCCTTGTTGCACAAGGCAGCAGTGTGCATATTGCAGATGGGGGTGGAGGTTAGGGGTGTGGAAGTGAAGTGGAGAGGTGGCTGTCCCAGGGAACAGGTTGAGCAGCTGGATAGGCCAAACAAATTTTATTTGGGGATAAGTTTTATCTCTTCCCCTCTTCTCGGTACCCTCTGTCCATTTGTGTACCTTGGGAGTTTGGTTTCAGTTTCAGTTTTGTTTTGGCCCATAGCAAACTACAACTTCTCTGTCCCTCTGTAGCTCTCTGTCCCTCTTCTGCTTCGCAACCACTCTCCCCCCTTTCCCCTTCTTCTCCTTCTTTTTCTCATGTTTATCTCTCTGTGATAGCTTGGACCAGTCACAGAAAAATGCTTAGTTTAAGGACTGTCTAGGATACTCCTATTTTCCTTTTTACTACCCCCTCATATGTAGCTTTTAGAATTACAGAATCACTCTAGTTGGAAAAGACCCTGCCTTACATGTTCACCCCTAAAACATATTTGTTTGGAATTAGGGGTTAGCAGGTCTGGGCAGGGGGAGGATTGGACTTGAGTGAGTAAGGAAAACATCCTTTGTTTTTTTGCTGCCTTTTCCCTT
>VXBP01002282.1:60028-70425 GCA_013400115.1 Rhinopomastus cyanomelas | reverse complement strand
TTTTTGGGGGGGGGGTGGTCTTCTTTTCTATTGAATAAAGTCTTTAACAAAGCTCAATAAAGTTTCATACTTCTAGTTCCGGTTTCTGTAAGCGTGTTTACCTCTTTTCTCCCCCCATGTGTTGGGAGGACACAGATTTCCATCTGCACATTTGGGCAGAATATAATATTTGTGGGCTAACCTGTTGTCAAACTGTGACATAGTGGATAAAGACAATAGTTTAATAAAGCAGAAGCAAAAGCTGCATGCAGAACCAAACACAAGTAAAAAAAATGATGATTCTGTACTTTCCATCAGCAGCCAATGTTCAACAGCTTGAACTGAGAAGCAGGACCCTGAAAAGCATAGCATCTGCTCCACAGAATGAAAGCCATCAACAAACTACTCCCTGCTTCCTTCTTTCTCCTGCCTTTTATATCTGGGCTGATGTCATATGTTACGTAAGCCCTTTTTGGTCAGTTTGGACTAGCTGGCTCAGTCCACCCCTCAGCCTACTGCTGAGGAGAATTTTAGGAAAGAAAAAAATTGCACAGCCTTGGTGCTGTGCAAGCCCTGCTCAGCAGTAGCCAAAAGACGATTGTGTTATCGCACTCGTCCAGCTACCATCACAAACACAGCACCATGAGGATTGTATGGATAGGGTCAGGTCCATCCCAGCTAAATCCAGTGCAGATACCAAAGCAAATCAGCTAATTATAAAAGAGATAAATTAAAGGAATAAGAGATAAGACACACTTTTATAAAGACAATAATACAAGAGAAAAATAGACAACAGCTCTATTGCATCAGCTTACAAAAATCAAGGAAGAAAAACTAATAGAGAGTTTGGGAGAATTAGTAAAGTTGGGTTATTACTCAAACAGCCATGTGGAAGGTACTATTATTGTTAGCCTCCCACTGACTAACCAAGTATGTATTGCCTGTATCCCTGAAGGAAGCCTTCACTGTGTAGGAAGCCCATGCTGGAACAGCCTACTGGTAGTTCCTGTGGAGCTGTGGAAAGAGGAGCCCTTACTGGAGCAGCTTTGCTGGCAGGACTTGTGGCCCTGCAGAGGACCTGTGCTGGAGCAGTCAGTTCCTGAAAGATTGCACCTCATAGAAGAAATCCTGACTAGAGCATTTAATGAAGAACTATAGCTAATGGGAAGGACTCATTCTGGAGAAGCTAGTGAAGGTTTATCTTGTGTGGTGTCACGGTCCATGCAGGGTGAACTAGTGTAGGTTCTTTTACTGTGATCTCAAAGTGCAAAACAAAAAAGCAAGGCAACCATGTCAGGGGGTTCTGCTTCAATTCAACAGTGCAATTTTACTTTTTTCCCCATAAAGTGCCACGCAATAGAAAGACAAGAGTGATGGAAAAGGGAGAAAGAGTAAAATAAAGTAAAGAGAAGTAAAGAGAGGGAAAGGGATTATAGTTACCACCACAGGGTCCCAGTCAGTGTTCATCAACTTTCTGATTTTCCACACGTCGTTCTACCAGTCTTCTGATCTTCCAGGTGATTCTTGGTGGGGAAAGCTTCTAAGAGCTTTCCCGAAAGCTTGCCATCCTCTTGCAACCTTGCAAAACTCCTGCAGGCTTGCTGTGCCACACATGGTGCGCTCGGCATGCTGCACACTGCTTGCTACACTGTGCTCAAAAGCAGGGCAGAGTAGAGGGGAAAGAGAACCTCTCTCAATCTGCTAAACACTCTTGTTCTGATATACCCCAGGATGCCTTCTTGGCCACAATGGCATATTGCTGGCTCATAGTCATCCTGCTGCCCATCAGCTCCCCCATGTCCCTTTCTCCTACACTGCTCTCCAACCTATACTGGTACCTGGGATTGTTCTTGCCTAGATGCAGGACTCTACACTTACCCTTGTAACATTTTATTAAATTTCTCTCTGCCCAGCTCTTCAGCCTGTCCAGGTCCCGCTGAATTACAGCATTGTCTTCTGGGGTGTCAACCACTCCTCCAAAGCTTTGTGTCATCAGCAAAATTGCTAACAATGAACCCTAATCCCTCATCTAAGTCATTAATGAATAAATTGAATAGGACTAGTCCCAGTATCAACCCTTGGGGCACTCCACTAGATATAGGCCTCCAACTAGACACTATCCCATTGATCATTCCTCTCTGGCTTCAATCCTGCAGCCAGTTCACCATAGAATCATTAGGGATTGGAAGTGACCTCAAAAGATCGTCTAGTCCAATCCCCCTGACACAGCAGTATCATCTAGACCAAGTCGCACAGGAACGCGTCCAGGCGGGTTTTAAACTTCTCCAGTGAAGAAGACTCCACAACCTGCTTGGGCAGCTTGTTCCAATGACCTGTTACCCACACTGTGAAAAAGTTCCTTCTGATATTTATATGGAACCTCCTATATTCCAGCTTACAACCATTGCCCCTCATCCTATCACTAGATGACACCGAGAAGAGCCCAGCTCCATCCTCCTGACACCCACCCTTCAAATATTTATAGACATTAATGAAGTCACTCCTCAGTCTCCTCTTCTCCAAGCTAAAGAGACCCAGCTCCCTCAGCCTCTCCTCATAAGGGAGGTGCTCTACTTCCTTCATCATCCTTGCTGCTCTATACTGGACTCCCTCCAGCAGCTCCATGTCCTTCATGATCCACCTCATTACTCAATTTTCCAGACCACACTGCCTCAGTTTGGCTGTGGGAATGCTGTTGGAGACTGTGTCAAAACTGAAGTCCTGTTATGAAGAGTGAGACATACTTTGTTTTCTCAATATGAACTTGTCATCTTATAATTCTGTGAACAGTTCTGTTATTGCGCTTGGAAGAAAAAAGTACCCAAAGGGCTGATACTGGACAGAATTCCTGCATTCTTGACTTAGAGATGAATGGTTGTACAAAAAAAGTTACAGTCTTTTTTATAGTTATCTGCTTTCCCATTTAATTTCCAGTAACAAAGAGAAAAGGAATACATATTATACTGAACTGCAACAGAATGATCAATGACAAATTTGTGTCAGCAAGATTCCCATTGCAGATAGAATATGTAAACATAGATTTCAAAAGCCATTTTTCTTTATGCATTCTGTCTTGTCACAAAGATTCCAAACTGGATAGACTATCTTTGCAAATAAGCTGCTTATATTTAATAAAGTGATCATGATGGAATGATAATGTTTTATTATCTTCATTTAGAATAGTTTCTTAGTCTAATTTTTCTGTAGAGGGAAATTAAGCAGACATTCAACTACACTCTGTCCCATTGACCACCACTCTGGCTTCTATCCTGCAGGCAGTTCATGATGCACCTCACTACCCAATCATCTACACCACACTGCCTCAGTTTGTCTGCCAGGATGTTATGTGAGACTTTGTCAAATGTCTTACTCAAGTCAAGATAGACCACACTCACCGCTCTGCCATCATCTATCCACCTGGTTATACCCTCATAAAAGGCTATCAGGTTGGTCAAGCATGGCTTTCCCTTTGTGAAGCCATGCTGACTGTCCCTAAGGACCCTCCTGTCCCTGATGTGCCTGGAGACAGCCTCTAGGACAAATTGTTCCATCACCTTTCCTGAGATGGAGGTGAGGCTGACCAGTCTATAGTTTCCTGGGTCCTCCTTCTTTCCCTTTTGGAAGATTGGAGTGACATTTTCTATCCTCCAGTCTCTAGACACCTCTCCTGATCCCCATGACTTAGAAAAGATGATGGAGAGTGGCCTAGCAATGATTTCTGCCGTCTCTCTTGGTACGTGTGGGTGCATCCCATCTGGGCCCATGGTTTTGTATACATCCAGTTTGATCAACTTATCTCTAACCCAGTCCTCATCAACCAAGGCAGGCTTCTCTCTTGCCTCCACTTCCTCTGGAGTCTCATTACTCTGGGACTTGATATCAAGACAGCTGCCAGAAGTATAGACAGAGGCAAAGAAGGTGTTCAGTATCTCTGCTTTCTTTGTATCCTCTGTCTCCAGGGCACCCACCCCATTCAGCAGGGGTCCTACATTGCCTCTAGTGTTAGTTTTACCTGCAATGTATTTGAAGACACCCTTTTGGTTAGCCTTGACCTCTGTTGCAAATTATAATTCCAAGGAGTCCTTGGCATTTCTAGTTGCATCCCTACATTCTCTCACCAGAGTCTTAAAATCACCCCAAGGGGCCATCCACTTCTTCTATGTTCTATAGACTTTCTTCTTCCTCTTCAGTTTGCCCAGCAGCTCCCTCTTTAACCACACAGGTTTTCTGGCTCCCTTCTTTGACTTCTTTCTTTTTTGACTGTTCTTTTCTTGTGCTTCAAAGAAGTAGTCTTTCAATATTAACCAGCTATCTCGGGCCCCTTCACTTGCCAGTACCCTGTCCCATAGGATTGTCCCTAGCAATTGCTTGAATAGGCTGAAGTTGGCCCTCCTGAAGTCCAGGATTGTGATTCTGCTAGGCATTCTCTTCCTACCACATGAGATCCTGAACTCCACCTCTCCCAAGTCTGCCCTCAACCTTCACTCCTTCAACAAGACCCTCCTTGTTTGTGAGTACAAGATCCTGCAGCGCTCCTCTTCTAGTGGGCAACTCCACCATTTGCATCAGGAAATTTTCACCAATGCACTGGAGGAACCTCCTGGACTGCAATCATTCTATTTTTCAATTTAAATAATGCTTTTGTTTAATTTAAATATTTCACAAACATATGAATATAGCTCTATGTTTTCACATAAAAATGTTAAAAAATGCTATTCTTTGAATTGGACATTGAGTAAGAGAATCACAGGTCTTCAGGGTACTCAAGAGGCCATTTCTCCCATCTGCCAGCTGTAATGCAAGATTAGTAATGTTTAAAACATTTCAACATTGTTTTTACTTAACAATTTCCAGCCAGGAAGCCTTTACAATCTCCCATGCCAGTATCTTCCAGAGTATCTCTATTCTTCCCCTTGGTATTTGTTTCATAATGCCTAACTTTGATGTAATTTAAGCCCATTATTCCTCAACTTAATCTACTGATGATACAGAAAACAAATTGCTCCTTTCGTCTGCATCAGCTTCTCCTGTATTTGAAGTATCCTATCATACCTCACTTTTAATTATGTTCTGTGAACCTTTTGGCTTCAAGAGAACTAACATAATGCACCAGCTGTAAAGGCAGAGAACATTTCACAGAATATTAGGCATTGGAAGGGACCTTGAAAAATCTTCTAATCCAATGCCCCTGCCAGAGCAGGAGTACCTGGACCAAGTCACACAGGAACATGTCCAGTAAAGGAGATTCCACAATCCCCATGGGCAGCCTATTCCAGTGCTCTGTCACCCTCACTGTGACAAAGTTCCTTCTCGTATTTTGTAACAGAACAAGTTTGATCTAGAAAACAAGACTCTCAGTTAACGTGTTTACCGATTAGTCATTCCACTCATTAGGTAGCCAGTCTGTCCTTGGAAGATCCAGGATCTTGAGCACTTTTGTATAGTTCCCTTCTTCCTGCAGTATTAGTGAATCTGAATTTTTTAGCCAATGTTTTTTTATTTTTAATCCCTTCCATTTGGGAAACAGGTTGTGTTAACTGGTAAATACTGCTCTGTTAGGCATTATTTTCACCGTAGCTAAATATATACACTATGCGTAAACCCTTCTAATCTCACAGAATCTAAACTAAAATGAAACAAGAATACATATTCATTTTCCCACTGTACATCCTACCTTACACCAATAGCCTCTACACTACTTCCTCAATTAATTCTACCACAAATCTGTTAAATATCTAAGTCTTCTCTGGCTAAGTCAGGAGCTTATGACAGTTAGTCCAAGGTTTAGGCCTGTAATCCCTTTCTCACTGGCTGTATGACCTTCTTGCAAGCTGGTACACTAAGCTGGCACATTTCAGTATCTCATGTATTCATTTTTATAACAAAGTAGACAGAGATTCTCAATGTCTTTTTTAAAATGTGTTATACAATGAAGTCACTAAATCACTTACTTCATGTAGTTTAGAGAATGCTCTTTGGGTTTTGTCCTTCTTTATCACATTTTACTGCTTGCCAAAAATGTTGTGGGCAAAGTATTTAGGACAGTATTTTTCCTTCAAATATAAAGTTTTCTACATTTTTTCCCACAGTAACAGTACTGATTAACTTGCCTTTAGATGGTCTTGAAAGAATCTTGTTGCTTGTTCTTGCAAGACCAAGCATGCCAAAACTCACACAAGGACTTGAAACAACTTGTTGATAGAATCCTGTCTTACATTTAAGACATCTGTGGCTATGGATGCAAAATATATTATTATTTTTGTTATTTTAGAAGAATTTTATTAACATATATACTTTAAATATTGCTTAGCATTAAAAAAACCATTTTAGTTTGCATAAACCATCCAGAAAGGAGGTTTTACTTATTTTATTATATCTCACAGAAGTTTCTACTGATTGATTCTATTCTGATTTACTTGTTTTATACGCCACTGCTTCTTTATTTGTAGGGCTATTTAGTCTGTGATATTTTCAGTCTAATTAATAATTGCAGGAGTATTTTCAATTACGAAATAATGTGGCAAGTCATCTTCCACGTAAAAGTGCTTTTGTTCTGATTTCTGCATGATATCCCATTTGTTACAGTAGACTTTAACTTTGGTCTTAAATAAATAGTGTAATAGGACCTGTGACTGATGTAATGAGGCATGACAGGATAGCTCATGACTGCTTCTGACTGGAGCAGCAAGATAGATTTATGCAAGATCATCAAGAAAGACAGTCAGAGAAGGCAAGGAATATCCCTGAATATGTGAAGGGGCAGTTCAAATGTACAGAGACAGGTGAAAACATTCAGATTTCAGAGACGCCAGTGAAGGTGGCTCAGTGGAGAAATTGTGTGGGGAGGCAATGGAAAAATTTTTCTTGAAACACTCAAGAAAGTCTTTGGATGATATGATGCTAGTTCTAAGAGGAGTGTTAACATTTGTTGGAAGTGACCATGGTTAGAAGCAAGCTATCCAGGAGATTTCTGGATTGTATCAGGGATACAGGCACTGGAGGAACCAACCAGGATGGCACAAAGGTGAACCTGCTATTCACTACCTATCAATAACTGCTTGGAAATGTGCTAATCAGTGTAAATCTTGGCTGCAGTGAATCATGAAATAGTGGAATTCAAGATCTGGAGGAGGTAGGAAGGGAAGTAGCATAATACCTGCACTTTAGAAAGGGTAGGCTTCAGTTTATCTGAAGAATTGAAGTTGGGATTCCATGGGAGACAGCTTTGATGAGCAAATGAATTCAGGGGATCTAGCAGGTCTGCAGGACATCACCCTTATGGGTCACCCTGATGCTTAGGAAGTCAAATACACTTAGTAGTAGACCAGCTCGAGACAGAGCTCCACTGTAAAAGGCAGGATGAGAGAGATGGAAGCAAGGACTAGCTTATCAAAGGAATTTGAGGATTTTTGAAACATTGCATTAGTATGTAGAATTAGTGTTAGGAAAACCAAAGCTGAGCTGGAGTTGAGACTTGCCAGGAACTTCAAGGCAGCAAGAAGAACTTGTACATTACTAATAAAATAATGAACAAGTAGTATGTGAAATTGGTGAATAGAAAAGGCAAGTCAGCAGACATCAATTGAGCTGAAATGCTCAGTTTTCTACTTTCAGCCTTCCAAGATTAAAAAGAGAGAAGGGAGGACCTACCATAAGTGGAAAATATCATATAATAGATTACTTATGAGAATTCAACACATAAAAGCTCATGGAACAAGCAAACTGCATCAGAACAAGTTTCAGAAGAGCAACACAGGTAATGACAAGATACTCAACTTTACTTCAACGATTGGGGAAATTATAGAGCAATCCCTTTTGGTATGTATTTCTGGGAACATGAAGCACAGAAAGGAGGTGATGGAGAGTGCTTTCATCAATTTTGCAGATGAAACTTGTATGGAGTTTTCAGTTGATGGGCTTGAGGGGTAGGCTGCCATTTGGAGGGATCTATGGGATAGATAAATTCTTACCTTCTACTCTGCACTAGTGAGACCACATCTGGAATATTGTGTCCAGTTGTGGGACCCTCAGTTCAAGTAGAACATGGAACTGCTGGAGAGAGTCCAGTGTAGAGCAACGAGAATGTGAAGGAAGTGGAACACCTCCCTTATGAAGAGACACTGGGGAGCTGGATCTCTTTAGCTTGGAGAAGAGGAGACTGAGGAGTGACCTCATTATTGCCTATAAATATGTGAGGAGTGGGTGTCTGGAGGATGGAGCCAGGCTCTTCTCAATATCATTTAGTTATAGGACGAGGGGCAGTGGTTGTAAGCTGGAACACAGAAGGTTCCATACCAGAAGGAGCTTCCTCATAGTGAGGGTGACAGAGCACTGGAATGGGTTGCCCAGGGAACTTGTGGAGTCTCCTTCTCTGGAGAAGTTTAAAACCCGCCTGGATACCTACCCATGCAGCTTGGGGGATTGGACTAGATGATCTTTCGAGGTCCCTTTAAATCTCTAATGTTCTGTGATTCTGTGAATGAAAGGAGTGAGGGGGTGAAAGTCCTATAAGGAGAGACAGAAGGAAAAAGAATTGCCCAGTCTAAAAAACATGTAGCATTAGGGGGACCTAATAGAAATCTTCCAATACCTACAAGGAGTTTATGAGAAGATAAAGACAGGTTTTCCACTGATGGATGTCAGAGAAACATGAAACAATGGACATGAGGCAGAAAAAGGAATGTTTCTAATTGATTTAAGTTTAAACTGTTTTAGCATGAGGACAAACAGAAAGTTAAATAAGTTGTCATAGAATCATAGAATCATTAGGGACTGGAAGGGACCTCAAAAAATCATCTAGTCCAATCCCCCTGGCACAGAGCACAATCACCTAGACTGAGTCACATAGGAATATATTCAGGAGGGTTTTAAATGTCTCCAGAGAAGGAGACTCAACAACTACCCTGGGCAGCCTGTTCCAGTCACCCTCACTGTGAAGAAGTTCCTTCTGATATCCATACGGAAACTTTTCTGTTCCAGCTTACAACCATTGCTCCTCATCCTATCACTAGATGGCATTGAGAAGAGTCTGGCTCCGCCCTCCCAACACCCACCCTTCACATATTTACAGACATTAATGCGGTGACCCCTTAGTTGCCACTTTTCTAACTTAAAGAGAGCCAGCTCCTTTAGCATCTTCTCATAAGGGAGTTGCTCCATTTCCTTCATCATCCTCATTGCTCTATGCTGGACCCCCTCCAGCAGCTCCACATCCCTCTTGAACTGAGGAGCCCACAACTGGACACAGTACTCCAGATGTGGTCTCAGCAGGGCAGAGTAGAGGAGGAGAAGAACCTCTCTTGATCTGCTAACCACCCCCATTCTGATCCACCCCAGGATGCTGTTGGCCTTCTTGGCCGCAAGTGCACACTGCTGGCTCATAGTCATCCTGCTGTCCACGAGGACCCACACATCCCTTTCTCCTACACTACTTTCCAACAGGTAGTCCCCAACCTATGCTGGTACCAGAGGTTGTTCTTTCCTGTGTTATATTTCATTAAATTTCTCCAGCCTGTACAGGTGTCACTCAAAGGCAGCACAGTCTGCTGGGGTGTCAGCAACACCACCCAGCTTTGTGTCATCAGCAAACTTGCTGACAGAACACCTTATTCCCTCATCCAAGTCATCAGTGAATAGATTGAATAGGACTGGTCCCACTACCAACCTTGGGGCACTCCACTAGATACAGCCATTCAACTACACTGTGTCCCATTGACCACCACTCTCTGGCTTCTATCCTGCAGGCAGTTCATGATGCACCTCACTACCCAATCATCTACACCACACTGCCTCAGTTTGTCTGCCAGGATGTTATGTGAGACTTTGTCAAATGTCTTACTCAAGTCAAGATAGACCACACTCACCGCTCTGCCATCATCTATCCACCTGGTTATACCCTCATAAAAGGCTATCAGGTTGGTCAAGCATGGCTTTCCCTTTGTGAAGCCATGCTGACTGTCCCTAAGGACCCTCCTGTCCCTGATGTGCCTGGAGACAGCCTCTAGGACAAATTGTTCCATCACCTTTCCTGAGATGGAGGTGAGGCTGACCAGTCTATAGTTTCCTGGGTCCTCCTTCTTTCCCTTTTGGAAGATTGGAGTGACATTTTCTATCCTCCAGTCTCTAGACACCTCTCCTGATCCCCATGACTTAGAAAAGATGATGGAGAGTGGCTTAGCAATCACAGTATCACAGTATCACAGTATTATCAAGGTTGGAAGAGACCTCATAGATCATCAAGTCCAACCTGTCACCACAGAGCTCAAGGCTAGACCATGGCACCAAGTGCCACGTCCAATCCTGCCTTGAACAGCTCCAGAGTTGGCGACTCCACCACCTCCCTGGGCAGGCCATTCCAGTGGCCAATGACTCTCTCGGTGAAGAACTTTCTCCTCACCTCAAGCCTAAATTTCCCCTGG